>NMUG010005096.1:0-13368 GCA_002855965.1 Monotropa hypopitys | reverse complement strand
AAAAAACGGTAACCAAAAACGGGCACTGGAACCGCCCCCTATATATATATATTATAAATAAATAAATAAATATACACGTGGCGTGTCCCCCGCCGTGTCCGTGTCCCCATTTTTTTAGAATTGCCGTGTCCCCGTGTCCGTGTCCGTGTCCGTGTCCGTGCATCATAGCCTACCGCTCTTCATGGTAAGTCGGGTCATCCCACTTGGATTCTGGATTCTGGAGCTAACAATTATATGATTGGCGAGCTATCTATGTTTACTTCATCAGTGACTTCTATTGATCAGTCTGTTTGCATTGTTGATGGGTCCTCCATTCCCATTCATAGTCAGGGTGATGTCCGCTTATCATCAGACATCACTCTTCCCTTCGTCTATTATGTTCCTAATTTTGCATATAATCTTCTCTCTGTTAATTGTCTTGCAAGAATCTGAATTATGCTGTTGTTTTCTTACCCGATCATTGCTTCTTTCAGGACCTGACTTCGAAGAAGATTTTTGGCAGGGGATATGAGCGTGATGGACTCTACTATTTTGGTGATCCAGTTCCTTCCCGAGTGCCTCCATCCAGTCTGCAAGCTTCTGTTTTACCAGTGTCTGATTCTTCCAGTTTTTCTCTTCAAACATTAGATTTATGGCATGCTAGTTTAGGACATGCAAACTTTCAGTATTTATGTCAGTCATTTCCATCTTTGAATAAAGCTTGCAAAGATTTCAAATGTGTGACTTGTGAATTGTCAAAACATACTCGCACTACTTATATTCCTCGCATGCACCATGCACCTAGTGCATTTGATCTCATTCACTCAGATGTCTGGGACCCTCTTCTGTCTCACTGTCTTATCCCAACATCATTATTATGTCACATTTATTGACGATTACACACGTTGTACTTGGGTTTATTTGATAAAGAAAAAATTTGAAGTTTTTACTCACTTTACTCATTTTCTTCAAGTGATTAAAACCCAATATCATACTGTTGTGTGTAATATTCGGTCGGATAATGGACGTGAATATATAACAAACGAGTTTCGATCTGAACTTAACGAAAAGGGTATTCTCCAACAACTCACGTGTCCTTATACTCCTGAGCAGAATGGTGTGGCGGAACGTAAAAATCGACATATTATGTCTGTAGTTCGATGTCTTTTACGTGGTATGAGTGTACCCAAATATTTTTGGCATCTTGCTGTCCTTACTGCCACATATCTTATAAATTGCACTCCTAGCCGAGTATTACAAGGCAGGACCCCTTTCATATTCTTCAACCTAATGGTATTCTCTTTCCAATCCCGTCCCGTGTGTTTGGGTGCACTTGTTTTGTTCAGAACCGAAGTCCTACCCGTACCAAACTAGCTGATAAAGTCATTCGCTGCATCTTCTTAGGGTATTCTTCCATGTCCAAAGGATATAGATGTTATGACCCTGTTACTCGTCGTTTCTATCATTCCTTGGATGTTACTTTTCTAAAAATTGTCTCATTCTTTACAGATACTACCCCTTTACCAGGGGCCACTGTGGACACTTTTGTGGAAGATAGTGATAATCCTCCACGTCCTATTCCTATACTTGAACCTCATGTGCCATACTAGTCCACTTCTGCTAGTGGGTCCCCGCCTCCTATCATCGCCACTGATCCCTCACATGTCTACTCTCGCCGTCCGCGTGCTCAGGATCCCCCGCCACAATCTTCTTCAGACACAGGTACTAATTCTTCTCCTTAATTTCTGATATTGCTTCTCCCCGTTACCCTACTCGTGTTCATCGCCCCCCAGCTCGTTATCTTTTAGCTAACAACACTAACCATCATATCTCCAAGTATATTTCCTATCAGGGCCTTTCAAATTCTCATCAGGCTTGTCTTGGCAAAATTGACTTTATCTCTATTCCTCGATCTGTTCATGAGGCTCTCCAGAATCCAAAGTGGGTGGATGCTATGAAAGCGGAAATGGATGCCCTTCAGCAAAATCAAACTTGGGAGCTTGTTGATCTACCTGCCGGTACACACACAGTTGGCTGCAAGTGGGTTTTTAGTGTGAAGTATTTGGCAGATGGCTCTATAGACCGATATAAAGCCCGTCTTGTTGCAAAAGGATACACTCAGATTTCGGGAAAAGACTTTGGTGCAACCTTTGCTCCAGTGGCTAAACTAACCACTGTTTGGCTTCTGGTCTCTCTTGTTGCTTCCTATTCTTGGCCGCTTCACCAGCTGGATGTCAAGAATGCATTCCTCAATGGTGATCTATCAGAGATTATATACATGGATCTGCCACCGGGTTTTCAGGCTAATGGGGAGTGTTCAGGAAAAGTCTGTCGCCTTCGCAAAATCCTTTATGGCCTTAAGCAGTCCCCCCGAGCATGGTTTAGTCAATTCAGTGATGTTTTATTTATGGGATTTGTTCGATGTCACTCCGATCATACTTGTTTTATTCGACGTCATTCGCAGGGTCAGTGCATTATCATCTCTGTTTATGTTGATGACATTATTATCACTGGCAATGATGCATCTGGTATTGTTAAGGTGAAGAAGGATCTCGGGTTGTCTTTTGATATTAAGGATTTGGGTCCTTTGCGGTATTTTCTTGGCATTGAGGTTGCTCGGTCCCGCCAAGGCATATTTCTATCTCAGCAGAAGTATACTCTTCATCTTCTTCAAGATACAGGTATGCTTGGATGTAGGCGTGCATCCACTCCTATGGATCCGAATCTTAAATTGTCTGCAGAATTTGGAGAATTGCTATCAGATCCCTCTGTTTATCAGCGTCTTGTGGGTCGTCTTATTTACTTGACGAATACACGACCGGACCTTACATTTGCTCTCAGTGTTGTGAGTCAGTTTATGCACTCTCCACGCACCTCTCATTTGAATGCAATTTATCACATTTTTCGGTACCTCAAGACGTGTCCTGATCTTGGCCTTTTTTATACATCAGGAGCACAGTCAGGTCTCTCCTGTTTTATAGATGCAGATTATACAGGATCAAAGTGTCACGACCCGTCCCGGAAAACTAATAAATAATAGAATCCGGCTACGAATCGCGATTCCAACTTCTCTAACAAGAGGGGGAACTATGCCTTATTTTCCAACCTAATAATTTTTTTTCTTTTTAATTATCTACGCAGCGGAATAAAATAATTACTAAGCACAAAACTTCAAAGCTGAAAGTACCAAGTGTGACAATCTAAAAAAAATGACCCAGAACAAGGTCCCAAAATAAAAGAGTAGTCTACTGCAATAACTAAACATCTGAATATAATCAAAGGTCCCACATCCTCTCTCTAAAACTGGAAAGAGGTAAAAAGTACTACAAACTAAAAAGATATGACTCCTGCTGAAAAGAGTCCCGAAAGCCTGACAATGAACCCACTAAACCTCCTTACCTGGATAAAATGCCACAACAAAAAGAGAAGACAACAATATCCAGGAGTGTCAGATTTACCATCCATATAGAAAAGTGATTAGCATGGTACACAAGTAAAACATAGTAGCGAAGGGATTGTGCCTCTCCCCTAATATAGTCCTCAACATAAAAGTAAATATGACAATGTATATGAATGTTTATGAAATGTATCTTTTTTAGATTTTTGGGAAGCTTCCACACACCACCACCAACACACTAAAGCTAAGGGTGACTCAATCAAACCCACTAGCATAGGGCGAATCAATCAAGCCCTAGTACTCCATCAATGGAAGACACAGCAATTGAGACAACATTGCCAAGAATCTAATGTTTCTCAATGCCGCAACCAGAATACAAGCACCATCCCCACGAAGCGACATCTACCGTCTTAGGGCTGCATTGCTAAGCATCTACTGCCCCCTAAGCCCGTTGCTGGGGATAAATCCTCACGAAATGGCATCTACCGTCTTAGGGCTGCATTGCTAAGCATCTACTGCCCCCTAAGCCCGTTGCCGAGGATTCCACCAACGTCACCATATGGTGATATAGGAGCATGCATAGATGTACAACAACAATGAATAACATCAATCCATGCCATGAACCATGCTTGCACATACTAAAAGTAAGAATGTAACAACATCATCAACATAATCAACATCATCATCGTATTGAAATAAGTGCGAAGAATGTGAGAATATAACAACTGAAACAACAACCAACAATAGTATAAATCATGCTTTCATCCATCATGCGATCGAATAAATTAGGTTACACAAGAATCCCTAAAAACCAACAACAATCAAGGCATATAAACATATATTTTCAACCAAAGGGTTCAACCAAGCAATCATCTCTATCTAGCATGTAACGTGCAAATCAAAGTTCTATAAAAGAAGAAAATCTACACATTCACCAATAATATGCAAGCACCAAGGAACGAATCTACTGGATCATCTTAGAAGACTCCGGCTTGTATCCTGTTATACATTTTAAAAAAAGGTATAAGAATTCTCCTTAAGTACTTAATATTTATTAAATACTTAAATTTTAGTTATTGACCTCCTTTAACCTCTGTAAAAATCTGAAATCCTCATAAATAATATTTATAAACAATATAAGACGACCCCTTAAGAAAATTAAGTTTTCCTCAACATTCTACCAAACCGGTATGAGGCCGGCATGCCAGTCGGCATGCCGGTTAATACAATTTCATCGTTTATATTAAACACAACGCTCACTATCAAAATTTGTTTAAGGCCGGTATGGCATCCAGTATGCTACCTGGTATACCGGCCGGTATACCGGTGGCTCACCAGTTAAAATTAAGTCTCTGTATCTCGAATTTGTGACTTGCAGGCGAGGCCGGTATGGCATCCGGTATGCCGCCCGGTATACCGTACGGTATACCGGTGTGCATACCGGTCAGTACGCAGAATAGCAGAATTAAGAAACTGCTAATCCACTTCGGTTTTTCTTCAACAAAATTCATCTAAAATCGATTTAAAACCCACAAATCGGTAAAAACAAATACTCTAGGATGTAGTATACACCGATACTCAAATCATACTCAAATTTGGACTTCAAAAACCCACTCAAACACACCTAAATCAATGATCTAAAACTAGATCTTAAAAATTTCAGTGACTAAACGTAATTAGTGAAAATCCCTTAATCTGGGCTTAACTAAACACAAAATTAAAAATCTAAATCGGTAGGAATTACCTTAGTGATGTTAGGAACAACCTTGAAGAAGGATTCTTCTCCAAAAACCTTTGATCTTGGCCTTGATTTTGCCAATCTCCTTAGCCTCCCTCTCTAATCTCTCTAGCTACCTCAAGAACAATACTTAACCATAATGAGAGTTAGCCACTCTATAAATAACCCTAATCAGTTTTTAAAAGATAAGGACCATATTGTCCTTCATTATAATCATTATATACCCTTGTATGCCACTCCGCTCTTTATTTTATATGTATTCATTATGTAACACCTATTTATTAATTAGAAAATCTTTATTAAATCCATAAAAACTCCTCCACACCATTATTTCTTCTTCTCTATTCTTTTATTAATATTAATAAATCTAATTAAATTAACTAATATAGATACGAGTATTACACAAAGAGTGATAGACGCTCTACTTCTGGCATATGCACTTTCCGTGGTAGTCACCTCATATCATGGAAAAGTAAGAAACAAATGGTTGTCTCTCAATCTTCCCTCGAGGCCGAGTACCGTGCAATAGCCCAAGGTACTTGTGAGATTCTCTGGCTCCGTTCTCTTCTGACTGAGCTGGGATTTCCTGTGATAGATTCATCTGATCTGTTTTGTGATAACAAATCTGTTATTATGTTATCTTCTGATTCTGTTCTTCATGATAGGACGAAACACATAGAGGTTGATGTTCATTTTATTCGGGAAAAAGTTCGATTGGGTATTATTATCCCAAACTTTGTTCCCTAGTTTGATCAAGCTACCGACATGTTCACCAAGTCCATTGGTCCTTCTTTAATTCAAACATCTCTTGTCAAGTTGGGGCTCGTCAACATCTTCGCCTCAGCTTTAAAGGGAGTGTTGGAAATAAGAGATTATATGACTTAATTAGAATAGTTTTTTCCTTATGTATAGGCATTATTTTTGGTTACCTTTGACCAAAATATTTCCTTGTAAAGATTTCATTTATTCTCTTTGATTAGCTTTCCTTGGGAATCTATTTTTCTTTTGTATATAATCCCCCTTGTACTCATTGGTAAAATATGAATATACACAATTCCTTTTCTTTCAATTTGCATTGAATCTCAAGAGATTGCGTAAATGATGCCTCACCATGAAGCTACCTAATGGGGGCCTCATGATAAAATAATGCACATTATGGGGAGGATCCTTTCTCACCAGATGACTTTTTTCTTTCTTGTTGCACTTATTTGCTCTAAGGTTTAAAAACTTACACTTATCTCCCTTGTTTTTACAACTATTATACAGTTACATCATCTATCGTTAAAGATTACCTACTAAAACTTCAAGTTTGGAATATTTTTGACAAAAAAATTGCAACATAATTCTCATCACATCTGAATTAGCCAGACTATGTTAAATTTTTAGATTTTTTTGAAATCAAAATTTGAACAAATTTCAAAAACTCTATCTGAGTTTTAGCTTCAAAAAATCTCAAAATTCAACATCGGCTAATTCAAGCGAGATGAGAACTATGTTACAGTTCATTTTAAAAAAAATCGAGGTGGAAGTTTTAGTAGCTCGGCTAACGCCATTTTATTGATTTTAATTGCACAGAGGTTGTTAGAATATGTTTAGTCCCACATCGGGTATCCATGTAATGCAATACTACTCTCAAATGATATAAATAAATTACTCATGTGTTAGGGTTAGTTAACACCTTATTCACTTTTCCCTCTTTTCTCTTTTACCTAACAAAAGAGGTAACTGAATAATAGTTTCAAGAGCAAGAGGGATAAATATAAATTTTTTAAACACATGGAAGGTTTGTGTATTTGTCAGAAACCTCGGGAGATGTCACTGTAATTTAACTTAAAATTCAAGATTTGCATCAACTACCGTTCATACAATTCTGTGGATTATAAAGTCATGTTTTGTCTTTCTTGTATAGCATGACACTAATTTGGAATGCTATATACATAAGGATCGGTCAACTTCCTACGGCACAATATCATGCAAGTATGATATCATGGGAAGACGGCAACCAAGCCAAACTGGGCTTTAAGTCTCAATCAAATAGAGTCAGCTACATGAATTCATTTTTCCAATTCATTTTATCAAGTGCATTGTGTTCCGTTATACCTAGCAAACTTACATCTTTACGAACTCACTTCTAAAGTCAATTTAGGTCTACTCATCACTTTAGTGCTACCATCTACCATAATCGTATCACTCCTCACAACTACCGCGTCAACGACCAATGATAGGTGATGTAATGTAAAATCATAATGAAAGTATGAAGAGTGGTATAATAAAACTTCTAAAGTGTGCATTGATGCTATTTAACCTTAATGCCGTGATTTCGGTTTGTATGGGCATCTACTTGGTAGCGTTTCTTAGATAAATCCTAGAATTAACTCACAAATCCCAAACACAAAAACAATGTCCCAAAGATACAATCAAATTCAGAGTGCAAACTGATATTGAAAAGGCAGATAAAGATAATGACGGGGACCAGCTAGTGAGTCTAAACATTATGAACAGTTTATTCGAGGCTATAGTAAAGTTGGAAACTTCAAACAAGCCATTCAGCAAACATTTAGGTTGAAGATGCGAAAGTTTAAAAATGTCTACAATGACTGAAAATATCTGGAACTGCCCAGCAATTACTTAGAAAGTACATAGTCTTTTCGAGGTCCAACAGTCACAAAGTTGAATAGCTAGGCAATTCAAATGTGGAGAAGAGTCAAACAATGAATCTAATGAATCTTGTACATAGTATTTTTTAGGTCACAATGCCAATATGCCACCTAGATCTTAAAATGCTGAATACAAGCAATGACGACAGTTAATCAGCTGTCATCCATCCATCCAACTTATGATACTGGTTACACCCACGGGTGTATCCGAGATGGTAGCAGGGCGTGGCTGAGTAAATCAGCATTACTTAGGTCCGGGGCTCGAATCCTGGCGTCGACCAGAGATCACTCTTGTGTACCTAAGTGCACAGGCAAGACCACGTATCTAGGGACCGTTTGGGAAGGCCTGGATTTACTCCCTTACGTGCTTATGGGTACCGGCAGTGATGGAGCCCCTTATGGTGGGGTACACCATTTTTTATGATACTGGTTTAAGGAAGTCCAACACATTGGAAATTGATGGAAATAGAGATTATTAGTCTTGATTAGGGTAGATTATTAACCTTGATTAGAATTTTATTTTTGGTTATATTGACCAAATCCTTTCCTTATAAATTAATTTGATTGAGTTCGCCGCCGCCACCCATTGGCGCCAACCGTGGGACACGAACCCTCGTCTCTCCGGTTGTCTGGGTCACCTCTCTGTCGCCTCCCTCGTCTCTCCGGACATGAACCCTCGTCTCTCCGACTGTCTAGGACACGAATCCATTGTCGCCCTCCCTCGATCGACTCTCTCTATGCTGGGTCACCTCGCCTCCCTCTCTTTGATCATCTCCGATCTCTCTGTTCGGATCTCTGTCTCGCATCTGTCTGATCGTCTCTCTCCAGCGTGGTTGTCGCTGCCCAAACCCTAATCCCTCTCCGCCACTCTCTTGCTCCGTCCTCATTGCCGTTCGCGACCTCCGACAACACTCGTTGCCTTCGGCGGCCCTCGTCCTGCATCTGGCGACCTCGCCCAGCCATTGTTTCCCCAGTTCTTTATTCTCAATCCCTCCAGGCGACCGTCCATCTCGCCTACCGTCCACAACATCTCGTCGCCGCTCATCTCGACGCCATCCATCACCGCCTCCTTTGTCCAACCAACCTCCGGCGATACAGCTTTTCTCTACCGGCGCCGCTTCAGTCACCACCGCCTCTATAGTCGTCGGCGCCTCTTCAGCAGACAACCACTCAGTCGTCATCCCCTCAGCCACTGTTCCTCCTTCTAGTCGGACCCATCTCAATCAGACGTTGTTGTTCACCACCACCACCATTGCCGCTCACCACAATCACAGTTGTTCGCACTCCTCTCGGTCAACATCCTTACCTTCGCCGAAAGTCTTCGCCATAGTCACCATTCACCATCGCCATTCGTCAAATTTGTAACCTCCACCATCGTTAGGGTTGCATTGTCAAGGGTAAACGCTCCGACACTCCAATGGACTTCGCCTCCGACACTCCAATGGACTTCGCCTGCTCAGCGTTAGGGCTTGTTTTAATGGAAGCCATGAAGCAGTTTCTGGTTGACTTCTACTTTCACTTTATGCTTTCAATTCCCTTGGACCCTGAGAACTTAATGATTCCCATCTGGTGCATCCATGTCTGCCCAATAATGGTGTTGTAGGCTAATGGCACATCTACTACCAAGAACTACGTATCCATGATCACCCTTCCTGTCCATACTAGAAGAGTGATGACGCCCACGAGCCGATGAGTGGAATCCGAGTTGGTATGAGGTCGGCCTGAGTGAGGCTTATCTTCTTAAATGCCTGAAAGTATAGGATCTCAGTGGAGTTGCCCTAGTCAACCAAGATCCTCTCTGTGTCAAATTGGTTGATGTTTAGGGTAATCACCAACGCGCATTGTACGGGAACGTCACCCCATCCAGGTCTCTCAAAGAAAGAGATCTGTTCGGGCTCCCTGCTCTGATCCCTCTGTCTCTTTTGTCCGAGCTGCAATACATGATGCTTGTGGCCTTCCTTCCATCTCTGTGTATGAGATTCATTCTTGGAGCTCGGCTCAATAGCCTCGTGTATCACGTCGATGGTTCCCACTAGAGTCTTTCCTCCCTTCTAGGCCCGTTCTCCTATCCGGGCATCTGGGTGATGTATGGCTTCAAATAACATGCCTCCATGAGTTCCTCTAAAAATTACTTATACTGGAGGCATTGCTCTGTCATGTGGCCGAACTCCCTATAGTACCTGCATTTTATTCCAGTGGCCTCCAATTCAAGTTGATTTCCCATGTTTGACGGGCCATCACCAGAAAGGCTCGTTCTTCAAGGGGTAGACCAATGTGAAAATGGGGACATTGAACTTGATTTTGATCGCATTGTAGGCCTCTAGACCGGGTCTTGGCATTTTAAGGGTGGTCTGGAGGGCGGCCTCAGCTCCCTCCCCCTTCTCGGAAAGAGTTTGTTGGGGTGTCTTCCTCTTTTTGTTCTTCTTCTTCTCTGCAGTGTCCACAACGTATGTCATATAGGACCTGTAGGCACTGCAGCCTGCTTCGTGGAGGGTCTCCTCCTCCAGTTTGGCGTGCTGTTTCACTCTTTCCATCAACTCCGGAAAAGATTCGACTGGGTTCAGGGTCAGGGACTCCTTTAGCTTCTTGCCAAAAGAAAGCCCTAAACTGAACATTGCTACGGCTTGCTTCTCGATATAGTCCTCAACGTCGTTATAAGAGTCTACATACCGTTCGACATACCCCTGAATGTCTCATCAGATCATTTTCTCAACGACATCAGAGTATCAAAAGCTTTTGGGGCAGCGCGGATGATCATGAACCTAGCAACGAATGTCTCGGCTAATTGTCCTTGACTGCAGATCAATCGCAAGGACAGCTTGTGATACCAGATGAGCATTGTTCAGTCCAGACTAGATGTGAAAATCCTGCAGTAAAGGCTTTCATCTCCTTCATACAGGATTAGAGTTTTTGGTAGTCCTTGAGATGGGCTACCTAATCAATCTTCCGTCACACCCCAAGCATGATAATTGTAGAGCCAATCATCTAGGAGTGACACGTCGCAGATTCATACAATCCCCACTCTCTAATCACAACCACAACTCACTAACACAAGTACATCAGAAAATAAAAATTGCTGACTGAAATAATGATACATCTCATAATCCATGCTGATGATACAGACTCCAACTGTACAATGGGCAACATGTACTGGCCCAACCCGCACTGATGTATAATATAAGGTACAAACTCCACTCCGAAAAAAATAGAAAATAAACTCTCTCTGATAGCACAAAAGACAATAAAAACTCTCTGATACAACTACAATCTCAACTACTACAAAGTACTGATACTGAACCACTGACAGACTCTCCCACACTCTACTGTTGCAACTGAACTGGACTGGTGGATGTTAGTCGCGATCACCTAATAGAAGTGTGTAAAAACACGTCAACATGGCAGCTCGATGAATACGATAGAAAAGTATAATAAAGAGAAGCAAAAGAGCTAAGGATCACATCTCTTTCCCAAAACTCATTTCAATATAAGAAAACTCCTCTTTTTTAAAAACTCTTTTTCAATCTCTAAAATTTCTTTTAAAAAGAATTATATTTTCTCGTTTCTCTTTTCTTTCTCAAAATAATTCCATTTATTTATTTTCTGATTTCAAAAATCATTTTATTTGTTTCTTATCTCACAACTCATATTGTCCCTTTTTCTCATTTTAAATATCATAGGATCAATTAGGATCCATCTGAACTCATCTCATATCTCATCTCAAAACCACAATAGCCAAGGGTCATTCATTTTCGTTGATCACATGTTATGACAGTACTGTAACCCTGTGAGTATTCCGGATAAGTACACCAGTAATAAACCAAGGGGCGTTCGTCGCTCTATCCTAGCGGTAAGGATTGTCCCATTCGACCGTAGGAACCCGGTTGTACCTCTGTACATAACGCCCAATTTGACCATTGGGACTCGGCTGTACCTCTGTATATATACCCCATGATAAGGCTATTATAGCATGATTAGAAATCTTTTTGATTAATTATAAAATCTCTTCCTCTTTCTTATCTTTCTCAATTCACTGAAATCTCATTTCTCTTTTCGAAATCTCTTTCTCTTCATTAATCTCTTTAAATCTCATGTTTCACTTTCAACTCTTTCTCTTTCTTAATGACAAAACTCATTCTCTTTCTCTTTAGGAAACTCATCCCTCTTTCTCAAAAACCCTTTTCACAAACCCCTTTATCTCTCCAAAATACATTTCTCTTTTATTTCCAAAACTTCATAATCCGTAGTTTTTCTCATTTTCCAAACACTTTCAAAACTCAGGTCTTCTACTATAGCAAAAATAGAATAACTGCTCAAAATTATACAGTTGTATAAGTACTCATCTGGCAAATGAAGAAACCTATAGAGCTTGCTTGTCCTGGCACGGTGCCGCAGATGACGAAGGCCTCTCCGAACCTAGAAATCACCAAATATGCTATATAAGAATGCTAAACATCTAACCACAACTGAATGCGCCATAACTCTCCCATGCATGCTAACGATGGTTAATATGAATGCAACTCATCCTTTTTATCTATTCCCAATTCTTCTTTTTAATTCCTTCCTTTTTATCTTAAAGTTTTCTCTAAGAATTTCACTAACTCATTTACACAAATTTTTGATGCAAGTGGAATATTTTAAGTCAAGAAACCAGCTCTGGAAGGAAGTTTCCAGAGGTTGTTTCATTAATCTCCCGCAACATTCAAATTATTAGTCTTAGTTCTTATCAAAATTTATTAATGTTTTGAACCTCTTAAATTCCATGAAATTCATTCTAATTTAACATTCCAACATAAATCTTATGTTTTTTACAATTTTTCTGTCAAAATTCCCCCTTAGTATTCCTAAATCAACTCATTGTCCCTAACCCAGAATTTTAACCGACCATCTGGTTATCGATAACCGACACACCCCTTTTTTAACCCAACAGACGGGTTACCGATAACCATGTATGGTCACGTTACTGATAACCAGTCTGATCACGTTACCGGTAACTAGAACTCGACTTTCTTTTAAAAATGAGCAGGTTACCGATAACCAGTTCTATCAGGTTATCGTTAACCAGAGCTCTGCGATTTCCTATTTTTCTGGGTTTTCTCATTTTCTCCGATTCTAAGACATGCAATTGATTATATACTAACTATACAAATAAAATAGAGAATTTGGAGTATAGTTTTACCTTTAATCGAGCTTGAATTTGGCCTAGAATTGAAAACTGGGTTTGGGTTTCTCTGTTTCTCTTCTCCCTCTTCTGATTTTCTTCAACTTCTAAGTGCTTCTCTCTCTCTCTCTCTCTCTCTCTCGGGTTCTCCTCTTCTCTCTTGCGCGACTCTCACTCTGATTACTCTCTCTCTCTCTCTCGAAATTCTTGTTGTGTATTGAATTTGTTGTTGCAAATTCAATCTAATCCCTTCTGCCCTTGCCTCCTTATTGGGCCCTCCCTTGATGTCCATGTGTCGTCCTTTGGCTCCCAAAAGGACGAGGGCGAGCATTATGGTCTTGGCTTTCCTCTGGGGCCCTTGGTGGTTGCTGTTTGTTTCCAGTGGGCCCCTTGCATTGATTCTGTTGAGGTTGTCTGGTCAACCTTCCCACTTCCTTTT
>NMUG010005095.1:0-13371 GCA_002855965.1 Monotropa hypopitys | reverse complement strand
CATGCAATCATCATGAGTTTGAGTGTGTGTGGGGGAATATTCAGTATATTCTAAAGATAGTTAATATATCTTTAGAATATATATTATGAAAATTCTATTTTCATTTTAAGAATCATGTAAATATATGATTGATTCCATTATTTTTGCTTTCCTTAGTTTATTATTTCCTAAGTAGGCCCTGTGTAATCCTATATATTGGTGTTCTCTCCTTTGTATTATACACAATTGAATATCCAGTATTCATTTTCCTCCCAAAATGTTAGTGGTCACATTGTCCCCTAATTTTTTAAGTTGTCTGCTCGAATAAATCAATGAGCTAGTAATTTACAAAGATTAACCTCGAGGTTTGACTTATGGTTACCATATCTTTTATGTCAGGTCTCTAGTAGAAGTGCTCGGCACCAATATGCCAGGAGACTACGTCTACGGGAACTAAAAGCTGAAAAGAAAGAGGTATATTATTTCTTAGACCTTACAAAACCTTGTGCTTGTGAAGGTTTACCTTTTATTTAGTATGCACACATCCCCACCCCCACACAACACCATTGTTTTTCACTTCTTGTGACCTCAAACTTGCAGCTAGATCAGATGCAATCTTCTGAAATGGGTATGCCTGAGGATTATATTCAACATCAAGGACAGAACAAAAATGGTGAAGCCGGTGATGAGATTGTTCCTATTGTAGTTAGGCCTGGACACATCCGCTTCGAGCTTCTGGGAAATGGCGAGTCTCTCTCTCTCTCTGTGTGTGTGTGTGTGCGCGCGTGTGCATGCATGTGTGTGTTTCCCGGACACTTTTAAAATGTCTTTGGATTGGCCTAGATTGATTTGGCTGGTGAGACAATTTGGGAGCAAGGAAATACGAGGTCATCTTGTTTCATCTGGCACTATTGGCCCTTCTTGTAAGTGTGAAGGAGCACTTGATTTTCTTCAGTCAACAAAAGCAAAAAAAATAAAATAAACCAGTCACAATTTCTGGATTCTATTTAGTAGAACTAAATAATTTATCATGATTACTTTACCTTTGACCATTTAGCTTCATATATTTGGTTTGCCTGATAGAAGTTACAGGCATGCAGTCTTATAACCTGAAACAGTTTGATTTAGGTTTATTGGCTAGAAGAACCAATCCTTTGTACACTTGAAACCTTGCGAGCCGGAAATACTGTGATAGGTCCTAAAGGCCAGCTCATTTTATTCGCCGCGTCAAGCGTTGATGTGGGTGACATACTCGATATGACTTCATCAATATCAAAGATGCGCAGGGAAGACCACTCAAAAGGTCTCATGTTTGGGGCAAGCTTTGCTGGCCCTCACTCGAAAAAGTACGATACCTGGATTCAAATTGTATCACATGACATTTTATTGCAGTAAGTCTACATGAAGAGATTCGGTTGTCTGCAATAGCAATTGTATCCGACACTTCCTGAATGTCCTTCATTTCTTGAGGAATTTTGTGGACTATACTTACTGAATGTCCTTGCAGCCTTGAGGAACTTGTGGACTAGAATCAAAAGATGATCTTTAGAAACTCGGAATTTATTTCTGTGAACTGTGAATATAAAGAATGATGGTTCCAAGGTGGACATGAAAAAGTCGCTGCAGTGAGTGCAAAAGACTCAGAGAACATGCAGTGATTTCTAACATAATAATTATTTATGCAGGGCCGGCCCTGAAGTGTAGGACCATGGCCACCGGTTTAGGCCCCCAAATCTGAAGCCAAAATTATTAACTATTATATATCTCTAAAATTTTTACATCTTAGCCTCTAGCTTTGTTGGCTTGCCCTTGTTTGTCTCCCGAAATACCAAGGTTCGAATCTTGGCAAACCGACTTTTTAACTCAAAAAATTTTCCGCCCCAAAATGTTGCTGCAAGGTTTCGAGCTTAGGCCTTCTCTAGAGAACCTAAAACTTTTACCACTTCAACAACTCAGTTCATATTAATATTCTTAAAAACTAAAAATCTATATAATTATTTTATTTCTTATCTATTTATATTAAGGTCCCAAATTTCAATTTTTCCCAGGGCCTCATTTTTCATAGGTCCGGGCCTGTATTTATGTCAGACTCATGTTTTGCAGCTGCGTTAGTAATGTGATAAACTATTTCTAACATAGCAATGATTTCTGTAAGAGCTGGCTGCTTCTACCATCTTTCTGTCGTATGATACATACAATTACAAATTGATTGCTTTAGAATTGAAATTGAATTCCTAACCTTCATGGTGATTTTATTCTATATTTTCGTTTTCCATTCATTTTGGTATTCATTAACATGAATTTGGTTTTCTGCTGATGGCACTCCACTTCTCAATTGTACAACCAAAGGTGGTCTTTGAACTGCTGATTTGTAATATATCAAATTTGTTTTGTTAGATGGAAGCCAGCCTGTCCAGCAAAGCCTAGTGTCTGTGGTATGTTCATGTTTGTTTTTCTTTTCTTGTGCTATCAGTTATGTCCCCTGCACCCCCAACATTTTAATTCTTATATTGAATTGCAGTTTTTTCTTTGTGAATTATGATTGTGATTGTTTTCCAGAATGCTCATTTTGCAAGAGGTGCCTTGCTCTCTCTTATCTTCATATATATTCAATTGGCTTCTTAACCGTATGTTTGTGCGCATATTTCAGAAACTGTATTGGAAAGATATTTTCAAATAGTCGCTCACATGACTTGCTCATTTCCTTGTTATCAATATCAATTCAGTGTGCAAGAATGGTTCAAATAGGATTTAGCAAAAGCAAATTTCCTTTGAAAGATTGATTTTTTTATAATTGTTAATTTCTCCCACTCTTCCTGCAAAATTTATGCTTCTAATATATTGAATCACTTGAGCAGGGACAACTACAAAGTCAAAAATGGGGTAAACAAAAGTTTGCATCCAGTAGAAGGGACAACTACAAAGTCTCCAACACAGAACTTCCTGAAATGGCGACCACTGATAAAGTGAAGCCTCCAATTGATCCCATCGACTTTAAAAGTCTCACACCACTTAATAGGTTACCTATGGTAGGTCAATATTTACTTGTGTAAACAAGCAAGCAAACAGTAACATTACCCATGTAATCCCCAGTCGATGGTGGACTACATGGGTACATATGCATATGCATTATGTGTTTTTATGGATCCTTGATTCTGATCTGTTGAGCTGTGTTTGGATCAATGATTTGTGGAGGCATTATAAAAGGAAGGAAGGCCATTGGGTACCAAATATTTATAATATAGCTTCTTCACTTTGTTAATTTTTTATCTTTTCTATACACTTTCCTTTCCCTCCCTAAATTTCTCCATAAATCCTTGATCTACATGCAGCTTTAATGGATGTAAGGTGGGCATCATTTATCGTTCCTTTTAACGGGCCAAACACTACGAGTGACTGCAATTTATGATGCAAGTTTAGTTTGATGGTCAAGTGAAGTACAATATCCCTGTTGCCATTTTAACTAGCTTCCACATAACCGGTAGCACTAACTTTGTTTCTATTGTTCTGTAGGAAGGTGAAGTAATTGCATATCGTCTACTGGAGTTATCATCAACCTGGAGCCCTAAGCTTTCCTCCTTCTGCGTATGAGTCTGTTAAAGTGTGATAATATCTAATGCTTCTGAGAAAAGTATAGTTCTTGTTTACAGTTTCTGTTCCTTCTTTCCTTTAGGTTGGAAAAACATCGTGGTGTGATTCCAAATCCAAAAGAATTCTGCTTATACCAGTAGCAGAATATCCAATTATTTCTCATAAGCAGCCAAATGAAGATGCATGGGCACAAGAAGATAACTCTCCTTATAGAGAAGATGGATCTTTAGAGGTAGTCAAGCTATACGTGATGGGTTGTCCTCTTTTACCGTTAAGCTATGCTTGGATTCTGGTTTTGTGGAAGAATTTACCACAGAAAAATGATAGGGAAACTGAAGATATAATTTTAGCTTATCCACTTGTACAAATTCATTGTTCTCTTCTCTTTTCCTTACCTTTTGTTTCCTTCTGTAAACCCCTCCATAAATCCATGATCTGAGTTCATGAAGAACTCAAATGGAACGGTAAATAGTGAAGGAAAAGATGAACTGAAGAATGGAAATTTATTTTCCTTGGTCTTTTCAGTTATTTTCCTTATAAATCTTCGACAGCTCCGTGATCCCAACAAAGCCTGAGGTCCTGCAAGCAGAAGCCAAAACTGCTTCACACTTTTGAAGAATCCTTGAAAAAAACATGTTTTCCTCTGCAGATAAGTTTTATGTCACTTATAGATGTCCGGATTGTGAATCGTGGCAACTTAGTTCGTGCAAAAGCAGCATCTGGCTGGGTGAATGGGGCTACCATCACCAATGAAGCTACTTTGTGGACTGTGGGTCCGAGCAATAATTATATTCCAACACAATGCCCTGCCCAAGGTAAGTATATATTTGTTGGCTTCACTAGTTCAGGATAGGTTTTCATTGTGGTGAAGTCTTGAAAGCTATATTTGTAATTTTGGGCTTCTGTACGAATCTCTGGTTGTCTCTGCAGAACATGAAGCAAATGTGTGGGATAAACACGTACAGGCACAAAGCGCCAAGAGAAAACAAGTGATACATGTGAATAGTGGTATTATTGGGAAGTCAGGTATGAGGTCTTTTTAAGCTGATTTCGGAATGATGTATAAGCCTAATGCCTTGTTTGAGCTGATTTCGGAAACCTTTCGTTGTAGTTCCAAATGTTGAATTCATCTTCCGTTTGTGGTTCCAAAAAAATGGATCTTTCTTTCATTTTCACACTTTGCAAGGATGGAGAAGAAATAAAACTTGACTTGCAAAACAATTTAATGAGAATATTTAAGAGGATCCAACTTCCAGAAATGAGAGATGTACTTTCGATAGTCCAAGGGGTTTCTAGAAATACTGTGAATTTGTTGCAGATTCATGTTGATATATTTCTTTTTTGTTTTTTTCTTTTTAGTTAGGATTTTTTCTTTATGTAATTTTCTAATTAAATTAGGGCTCTTTTCTTATTTCGTTAAGTATGATTTTAATTAGTTTTCTATTTAGATTAGCATTATAATTCCTATTGAATTTAGAAAGTTTTTTATTTTATTTTTCTTATTATTTTAGGAACATCTTTTTGTCTCTTTATATTTTTTTTTTGTAATTTTTAAATTTTGACATTAATACAATTGAGATTTCTCTTTAGTTTCTTATGCGTACGAACGTTCTCGAGTTTTTGAGATTCATCTTGTTTGGAATAGTATGCTAACTATTCTCTCGTGTAATTTTTTATGTCAAGTGATGTCAGAGCCAGGAGGCTCGATGACACTAAACACAGTTGAAAACACAACCACTAAGGATGATTGTGGTATTGCTGATCTTAGGAGGACAGTTTTAAAACACCATGCGCAAATAGAGGATATCCGTGATGCACTATGATTGTTGACTATCAACTTAAACCAAGGACCAACTGGGGGAAAAGAGAATCGTGCGGGGGGATTCGCTCGAATGTTGTCCTTTTAACCAGGATCGAGAACGCGCCAGAGGATTTGCATGAGACCAACCTGATCATTAACAACATAATGCAAGACACCTTCATCATTATGATTCTAACAGCGAGAAGTCAGAAATCGAAGATGAAGAACAGGAGGTTGTCAACGACCACAACATTAGTTTTATGATTATTGTCTAAAGGCGAATCTTCCTTGTTTCAATGGTAATCTGCCCATCGAGGAGTTTCTTGATTGGATTTTGGAAGTCGAAAGGTTCTGAATATGGAGGTTCTTGAATTCAAGATGGTAATGATGGTCGTATAAAAATTGAGAAGCGGTGCTATAGTTTGGTGGGACTAATTGCAGGCCTAACAATAGAGGCAAGGAAAGGATTTTGTGCAGTCATAGTGCAGAATGAAATAACTCATGATGAAAAGATTTTTTCACCAAACTATGATCAATATATATTCAAGGCATCAGAACGCATCCCAATCCTTTGTGTGAAGCATCGCTGTAGACTGCAAACTTCTCTTGTCCGTCGGGTAGAGCTAGAACTGGTGCTGTCGTAAGTCTTTTCTTCAATTCTTGAAAACATTCTTCTCGTTCTTGAGCCCAGACAAAAGGTTCCCTCTTACGTGTGAGCTCCTTCATTGGCACTGCAATTTTCGAAGTCTTTGACAAAGCGTCGATAATAACCGGCGAGTCCAAGGAAACTACGAACTTCAGTTACTGAGGTAGGTGCTGGCCACTTGATCACTGCTTCAATCTTCTGAGGATTCACTGAAATGCCTTCTTTGTTGATGATGTGTCCAAGGAAATGGACACTCTCGATCCAAAATTCGCACTTACTAAATTTCGCGTAAACTTCTTTCTTCGTAGAATTTGTAGAACCATTGCCAAATGAGTCGCATGCTGCTCCTCGTTCCTTGAGTAGATCAGAATATCATCGATAAACACGATCACGAATTCGTCGATATAGTTGGCGAAGATTCGATTCATGAGATCCATGAATGCTGTTGGCGTGTTGGTTACTCCAAATGGCATAACTAGAAATTCGTAGTGGCCATATCTGGTACGAAACGCAGTTTTCTCTATATCTTCTGCTCTAACTTCCAGCTGGTGATATCCTGAGCGTAAGTCGATTCTCGAAAATACTTGTGCTCCCTGTAATTAATCGAATAGATCGTCGATACGCGGTAACGGATACTTGTTCTTGATCGTAATCTTATTCAGCTCTCTGTAGTCAATGCATAGCCGCATGGTTCCATCTTTCTTTTTGACAAATAACACTAGCGCTCCCCACGGTGATGAGCTTGGTCTGATAAAATCTTTGTCCACCAGATCTTGTAGTTGAATCTTCAATTCCTTGAGTTCAGTCGTCGACATTCTATAAGGTGCTTTAGATATCGGTTGAGAATTGGGTACAATATCAATAGAGAAATCTATTTTTCGATCGATCAGCATGCCTGGTAATTCTTTAGGAAAGACATCGGGAAAATCCCAAACTATCAGAATATCGGTTACTGTGGAATATCTTGCCGAAGTAGTAGAAATACTATAGAGATATCCTAGACAACCTTTCTGTAAAAGTCGACGAGCTTTTGCTACCGAAACAAAGCAGGGTGGTGTAACAACCTTCTCCCCTTTAAGCTTCGTCTCCCAACCTTTGGACTCTTCAAAGGTAATCGACCTTGAAGTACAATCTATCTTCGTTTTAAATTTGGATAGCCAATCCATACTAATGATTACATCAAAATGCATCATAGTAAGGGAATTAAGTCCATTAACATAGACACTCCCCCGAAAATAGCTTCACAGTTCTTCAAAACTGTTGAGCATACAACGCCCTTACTCGCAGTTTGAGATACAAAAAGATCATATCCTAATGTTTCAGGAATTTTATCGATCTCTCCGGCATGCATCATAGAAATAAAGGAATGCGTAGATCCAGAATCAAATAGTGCATAAGTAGGATTTCCATAGATAGAAATTCTACCTGCTATGACCCCTTCGTCATTCCTGGGATCGCTTGGAACAATGGCAAATGCCCTTCCTTGCCTTTGATTTCTGTTGCCTTGATTAACGTCATTCCTCGGATTCCCGACAGGTACCGTATTTGTTCCAGTGAGTACATTAGGAAAAGTATTTTTGTAATGCCCTACTTGACCACATCCGAAACACACCATAGGCCCTCTCGTCCGCATTCTCCTTCATGACTCTTCCCATACTTGGGACAATTCGACCTCTGCCTTGGTTGATTATTTCTCGCTCTATGGTTCTTCTGCTGATTCCTCCCATAGTTTGTCTTCTTCGAATAGCTGGATCCTACTTGGCTTTGGTTCCTCTTTCTTTCATTAAACCTCCTTGCCTCATCAACATCTTGTTCTACCAAGATAGCTCTGTCCAGGACCTCAGCATGCGAAGGTAGCTGAAAAAGACGAATAATCTTCCTTATCTCATGTTTGAGTCCTTCCTTGAAATTCCGAGCCTTCATTTCATCATTAGCAACCAGATACGGTGCGTAAACAACAAGATTGGTGAAATCTGCTTCATAGTCAGCCACGATCATCGCTCCTCTTTGCTTCAAGTTCTCAAATTCCATCCTCTTTGCATTCTGTATAGTTCTGGGCATACACTTCTCACGGAAGTTCTCCAGAAATCTTTCCCAAGACATATTGGGTTCATCAACGCTTTTTAAATTCCACCATCTATTGGCTTCGCCCACCAATAAATACGACGCAATCTCGACTTTGTGCAGATCCGTACATCAGAGAAGATGAAAGTTCTTCTCTAGTTCTGTAACCCATTCGTTCGCTTTGATCGGGTCCATCCCCTAGGAAAAGTCGAAGGTTTGAGTTTGAAAAACTCTTTTACAGCTGCAACGTTGTGAATCTGTTGTGCTGGATTGACTCCCTCATCCTCATGAATTGCTGGTGGTTCGACCACTGGTTCTTGTTGCCTATGCATTTGCTCGATCGTGACTTATTGAGCTTGAACAGTTCCTGCCAACGTCCGCACCATATCGCATAGCTCGGCAATTTCATAGCATTCCGGACCCATTGCTCGTGTATTAACCATTCTGATAAAGAAATACTTTAATCAAAAGATAGAAATACCTTCGTCATAACACTAGAAAACATAGATGCATAATTGTGTCTGGTACACAACAAAAATACTCCGGATATAGCGACTAATAAATCGTCACTCATCATCTGAGTCACTAGTCCACTCATAAGGAGGGTAGATCCATTCCTGATAGGCTATTTATAGATTATCCTCAAGATCAAGGTGTTTTCATTTAAGACGAGTGGTATGTCGACTAAACCATCTACTACCGACAGATCTGCATCGAGGTCTTCCTCTTCCATTATCACTTCCTCTTCTTCTTCTGGAAAATTTTCATCTGGATCCGATTCTTCATCCACCTCCACGTTGCCATCAAGATTATGTAGGGCTATTATAAATGTCTCATCGAGACTCCATTGCGGCATTCATTCTCTAACCGCAGAGCAAGCCTGTTCTCTGAGCCTAAGACGATAATCAATTATGGATCTAATCTATTCTTCAGTACGATGCATATTCGTATATGCAACCTGTGTTGCTATGTTGCAAGCCATATGTGTAGCATCCTCAATAAGCCTTGCCTCTATTTCTTCTCCTTTCAAAGGAAACACTCCTTGAAGTCCAACTTCATGGTGACCATCTGAATCATCACTAGAATAGCCGTCATTTCCAGAAGAAACTGAGTCGCTGCTAGACATGGCTACAAAACTCATAGTATAAGCATGCATTTCCAAGATAATTCATCTCCAAATATCATATTTGTGCTTCTAAGTGCGTGCCTTGCTTCCTGGCTCTGGCTTGTTCAGAAATTCATCAACTCATGCTCTGATCCACTTCTGTCATGACCCATCCCGTTCATAGGATGAGCACATGACCGGTCAACGAGCAAGCTCACTAAATGCCTAAGATAAAGAGTTGAAGAATTTCTTAAATAATTTAATTATGCGGAAGCGTGTGAACAAAAACTAGAGCAGTACATAGATGTTTTTATTTATACTTCATGATTATAACAACAGGCTTAAGATAGCCAATACAACAAGAGTACATCATTATTGAAAGGTCTCCAAAAAACTTATAAACATAAGACTGCCAGCTCATTCCTCCTCTTGACCTGAAAATAGTTTTAGAAAACGCATAAGCTATAAAGCTAGAGTGAATCACTACATATTGCAGTACAAGTTTCATGAATTATCAATCTTTCCTGAAAGATTAGGTTCACAGATAAAATATGGCTCAAATGCTCAATAGCAATAAAAATGCTTTATCATAATTTCTCTTTTGCTGCAATCACATGCCAACCTGTATATTCATTTCCAAAACACAGTTCGCCATTTCATAAATTGGCATTTGTCGTATAGGCTTACCATTCAGTGATTTGACCTTTGTCGTATAGACTCATCATTCTAACATTTCATCATCTTGCCCTTGTCGTATGAGCATTCATCATACAATATTCATACTTTCGCTTGTGTCGTATAAGCGTAGTCATTCATGACATTATGCTTGTGTCGTATAAGCGTAGTCATTCATGACATTATGCTTGTGTCGTATAAGCATTTATGCCTCATGCTTCTGTCGTATAAGCATATCAATAATTTGCTCATATCTTGTGCTTTTGTCATATGAGCACCTCATTTCTGTTTCATCTCTATTTTAATTTATTTTTCTCTTTCTCTTATTATTATCCATGTCGTATAGATTTTTGTGCTTTAACAATCATTTATCAACTTAGAAACTTCATTGTTCATCCATGTAAAAATTAAGAGTTTGTGCACAATCCATATTTCAAAATCTCTTGGAAATAACATAGCATTTTTGGTTCAATAACTATAAACATAATTCAAGGGAAAAGCACTTGAAATTGTATGAGTAAAGCAGTATATAGAGATTCACCTGAATAGGAATTTTTTAGGCTTCTAAATTTTCCTTCTTCTCAATGAAAACTAGTCCAAATCTGGATAATAAATCATATCTTAGTATTCTAGTAAAAAGTACTACTCATATGCATTGCCGAGCTGAGCTAGCCGAAGCAAAGTCTGCCGGAGACTTATGTCCAGAGCTCAGTCTAACAAGATAACTTCTGTCGAGCTGCCAGACTTGGCAGAGAGACTAAACTAAGTCTGACCGAAGGTCTCTGATCTAACCGAATACACATTTAGACGTGAATTTAATATTTAGCTCATGGCTAGGCTGCCGTAAGCTCAGGTCTGCCAACCAATGATCTGCCGTGCTGAAGCACAACCGACTAATTTAGTACCGAGCTGCTATATTATGGTCCGGACACCAAATTGAGCTGAGGGAAAATACAGATTCCAAAGTTTTGATTTCAAATTGATTTTAGGTCGAAAATGACCGGAGGACTGTTTTAGGAATCTTGGGCAATTGCCCAAACAACCAGAGTTGTTGCAGAGCTGCTGAAGTCAAAGAACGACTGACTTCTGCCGAGCACAACTTGCTTCGGACAGAGTGATGATCAATCAATCAACATGTGTATAGAAGTGCGGTCGGGCTGAAAATTAACTTGGCCGAACTAAAATAATGATCTAGGCAGAAACTTATCCGAATGCTAGTTTTGCCGAGCAAAATACATATGGCTGTGCAGTGAAGCTCTTTTGGCCGAACAGAAACTTTTGCCGAGCTGAATAACAGCCGCACATGAGAGTGACAACAATAATATGCAGTAGGACTCCGAATGAGTCTGTCGAAACATTTAATATCAAAGCAAGACTTAGATTAAGTCTGCCGAACAACAACATTAGGATTCTAGGGCTTTTGCCGAACATAAAATAAATTAAGACAACAGTTATACCTTTGGCTGGAGCTTGATGTGCCGAAGGTCAGATGATCTGAGCTTAAAGGTGTTTTACCGAACAGATTCTGATACGAACAAGATCTTGCTGAGTTGTTCGTATGCAATGAAATCTTTGCCGAAGTGAACTGGGTCGTCTGAAAGTCTGAAAAACGATTGTCGAGCTGAATACAATCTGACCGGAGCTCAAACAATGCTTCTGAGGAGTTTGAATGTATGGCCAAGAGTTACCGAACACTGATTTGATGATTGACTGTCCGGTAGTTAGGTTTCCGAACAAAGTTGACAGGTTAGCTGCACGGCAAATGAGTTACCGAGCACTACAAATGAGGTTCTTGCAGAGCTCCTAGAAATGAGAGTTTATAGCCCTACCGAGCTGAAGTGCTTCGGACAACTTTCTAGAGAGAGAAATAGAGAGTAGGGATGCTCTCAATTGGGTGTTGTACCAAAAACAAAGGGAATGACACAAGTATTTATAGGTTGAGAAGAGAATATTGATCCAGACTAATGGTAGACATCCAAACGGCTCCACTCACCAAAAGTAGGTCCCATCGGCCGCCAGCCTTGGCTTCTAGCCAGCTGACCTCAGCCCACTCAACCGCACAATTTGGCTTCTTATGCCGAAGTGCTGCATGACGTCAGCCCACTACAAAAACTCTTATCTCATTCGTCAGAGTGGCTGTCCAGATGGACTGCCCACATGGACGAGCTGCCATACGACTGCTGAGGTGGCCGAACCTTTACGTGGCCGGACCCTCACTATTCGGCAGAGCTCGGCAAATGCTCAGCCGGACTCCCGAACTTCTCCTTCTTTCACTTTGGCCCATGATTTAAATCTTTTCTATATTTTTATAACCCCAAGACTATTTAAGTCTAATAAAACCTTAAAATTCATATTTATTTAAATAAATATTTCTATTTAATATTTTCTAGGATTAGGGTCTCATAGGATGACTAAAATATTTATGTTTTTGTCAGAGGAACCATTATGCTGGCCGATTTATGGACACCCCTCAGGAGGTTAGCTAAACAGGGGTTTGGATTGGTGGGACCACTAGACAGAAATGTCTATAGCCACCCCATCGGTGTCAGAACCACTACAACAACCCCTCAACTTTTTCCAATACGTTGGGAAATATTAACGTGTCCTTACCGGACCCTTGGTGCCGAAGCGGACTTGGAGTCCTATTGGAATCTTGTGGAACTGCATCGAATTTTATCTAAGCATTGGTGTTGTAACTGCCAGTTTTTGAATTAGAGGAGTACGGTCCACATGTTAGCATCTGAGAGAAAGTTGGACGACAAAAATACATGCATCACGTGAGCGGTTAATGTGCCTATTGATGCACATACTTTTGGTTCATGTCCGTACCTAATTAGATGGGATATTGGTGGAACAATCTTCGGGACAATTGACAACTAGTGCATGGACATGTGGTATCTTGTGGTTGGTCGACCTCTCTGTTGGATGGGGATCTGTGCAGACATTTAGTGCCCTAGCCTCCCCTATAAATACAGACCTACGGTAGGGAAGCTCTAGCATTCCCAGAGCTTCTCTACCTTTTGACATTTTCTCTCTCCAACCTCTAGCATTCCCAAAGCTTCCCACTTTTCATGCTTCATCTCTTGCGTTGGATTGCAGTAGTTTTCAACATTCTGAGCCCCGATCTTCTTATTTATTCTCAGGTAAACTTCGATTTTTGCTTTTCGTGCAAGTTTTGATACTTTTATGCGTTTTGAGCTTGATTTTTTTATTTTACGGACTTCTGCTGTTCAAGGGAACAATGAAACTTCATATGTGTTGTCCCATATTCAACCTGTTCTTGTCAAACAATTATGTTCTTGCCAGAGGATACTAGATCGTTTTGGAAAGAAGACAACATGAGTCGACACGAGTCCTTTGGGTGATTCTGTCAATCTCTTACATTTTCTCAGCTCTTCCTTTTAGGTGTTTGACAAAATGGTCATTGAAGCCTTGTCAGATTCAGACAACTGTCATATCGAGTCCAACTCTAGTGACGACACAGATGACTCCTTCATAAGGGAACTGAGC
>NMUG010005094.1:0-13372 GCA_002855965.1 Monotropa hypopitys | reverse complement strand
AGGCAGGGAGAAAAGTATATCTCGTATTGTCCACGTGATGGACCCAGTTAGTTAGGGTAGTGTAAATAGTGGATTGCTTTTGTGAGACCCCGTCCCAATTAAATAGCATTTCTATAATTAATTAAATCATTAAAAACATTTTCGTATTATAGTTAGTAATAAGAAATCATTTGGGTTTAGAGTTGGACCCTTAGAGAATTAAAGAAGTAAGCTAAGAGGCCCAAGGAAGAGCCCAAAGCCAAGGTTGTTCGGCAGCCCAGCCGATCGGAGCAGGCTGGACCAACCCCATCCGGACCAGCCCAGCTCAGCCCAACCCGCCATCCAACCGCCCAACCGCCCAACCGCCCCGGATCCGTGCCAGCTGCGCGGCAGCAACTCTGCCGAGCTGCAGGGTCCAGTCCTGTCCGGACTGACCGCCGCCTGACTTCGATGGGACGTGTCAGCCGCAGGTTGCAGACTGTCCTGCAGGTGCTCAGACCTGACTTCGATGTGACAAGTCTCTGACCCGTTCGGCAGGATTAAGGTAACGTCCCGTCAGCATTGAATGATTTCAACTACCACTCCAGCCCATCCACACTCCTATATAAACCATCCTTTGGAGCATTCATTTCCCCACACCAGCCCTGTCTTGCTTTCAAAACTCTAGAGAGAGAGAACCCTTGTTGCCGACGATCCCCTGTTCGGCAATACCCAACACTTGGCATATTTTCAGTTCGACAGAAGTCCTACCGGACCATCTGTCCCACCCAGAGTTACCATCCGTTCTTGCTCGGCCAAAGCAATCAGTAGACCAGCAGAACCCCTATCCGGACCAAAACTCCCATAGCATTCTGTTCGGCAAGAGTCTACCCGAATAGCTAGTGACCTCAGGTAAGCTCTTAATCCTTCAGCTTGTTAAGTTATATCCTCTCCTTGTTCGGCAAGTCCGTCTAATGACTTGACCACGTTAAAGCTTGCTCGACAGCCTCATCTTGGCATAAACCGAAGCAGCCCAGACCCTTAGGTCTTTGTTCGACAGTTAGGCCTTCGGCCATGTCCGTTCGGACAGAACCTGTAACCCTCCGGCTAAGCTTG
This sequence comes from Monotropa hypopitys, assembly GCA_002855965.1. Taxonomy (NCBI): domain Eukaryota; kingdom Viridiplantae; phylum Streptophyta; class Magnoliopsida; order Ericales; family Ericaceae; genus Monotropa; species Monotropa hypopitys. The sequence continues at coordinate 12,298 of NMUG010005094.1, read as the reverse complement.
CTTCAGCTCGGCAGGTATGCTGGACCATCCCCCTAAGTCTATTGACCTTTCCCGCACCATTTGCTGACCTCCCATCTGCCGAAGCACTTCTGCTCGGCATAGGGACTGTCCGCCTTTGATTTCCCCTTACTGACCTTTTCGACCAATCAGAACACCCAAGAGCAAAGTTCCCGAGCTCCCAGTATTCAGCAGTAGCCTTACTGGTTTGCTCGGCAGAATGGTGATTTAAGACTCGGCCGCTCCAGTTCGGCTAAGTCTCGATATGCTCGGCAAACACTCCAGGAAGCCCTAATCAAACCCTTTAACCCTTTTCGACCAACCGTTATACCCGAAGCACCATTTCCCACGCAGCCCAACTCTCTATTACCCTCTGTGGTAGCTCGGCAACTTTCTGTCCGGCAGAGCTAGTTGCTCGGCAGAGCGTCTGCTCGGCAACCTTTTTGCCCGGCAAAACTCAGCTCGGCAACTTTCTGTTCGACAGTACCTTTAGCCCAGCAGGCCTTCTGCTCGGCAATGCCCTGCTCGGCATAGAGATCCTTCGGTCCAGAACACCGTTAGCCAACCGGCCACTGTCCTCTAGACAGAAGGCATTCGGTCACCATACCACCTGGAGCTCGGCTAGTCGGCCAGAGCAGTCCGACCTTTCTTTAGGCCAGTAGCTCAGTTCGGCAGAACCCTTCGTGACTCTTAGTGTTTGGCCGAAGCTTATGTTTATGTTATTTATGTTTTATGGTAGATTTGCAGTGTTAATTCAAAAGGAAATCAACCCAAGTTTAAAAGGTGAATTTTGTACATGCCCTCTCTACTCGTACTTTTGCTTACTCGTTCTCTCATTTTATAAAATAGTATTGAGGCTATTGAGCCAAGAAAAGCCTATTATGATTAACATCTTGCAAAAAGAAGAAGAACTTGTGATAAACTCTTTTATACATGGACAAACAAATGTGGAAACTGTTTTATGTGATTCTCGGCACGGACATGTCATGGCCACGGAATACGGTCAAAAATGGATAAGAGCCCGAATGCTGGGGGCAGGGTCAGATACCATGCATACAGGGACGGGCTATAAGGTTGGGACCAAAACAGATGGTCATTGGATGATATCATACCACTTTGCAAATTGCGGGGTAGCTCCCCTTGTTTTCTGGTACCGTGGAGACTGTAATTGATTGTTTGAATGAGACTGGTTGACAATCATACAACTCGGGTGGATTACCCAAAGCAATCAATATGCACTTATTGCAGGTTCATGAATGAAAGATGCCGAAAAATCTGATATGACCGGAATGGGTCAATGATACTACTCTTGAGGCTATATGAGCCACTCATACTATGTTATCTGAAATGATTTTACTTCCAGGAAATAATCTTGGTTGTCCATGAAACTTGTGGGCTGGACATGTACTAAATTCACTCTAGCTTTATAGCTTATGCGTTTTCTAAAACCCTTTTTAGGTTTCGAAGAGCAGGAGTAGGAGCTCTCGGAGTTGCTTTTAAATGACACTGTTTTTGGCTATCATATGTAGCAGCCCATGGGGCTTGTTTGTATCATCCGAATTATTAATGAACTGATGTGGGTTTTTATTTGCTAGTAATGCACTCTCTGGGTTAATTCACGCTTTTCCGCTATTTTTCAAATCTAAAATTGTTCGTTGGATCCCTAAACTCATTAATTAGGGCCTTTAGCGAGCTTGCTCGTTGGCCGGTCTTGACTCATGCGAGATTGGGTCGTGACAGCTTTATACATGGATTTTGGGATTTGCAAGTTTAACTCTTTAATATGAGTATGAACTTGTTGAGCCTTGAGTAGACTTGTAGGTGGAATCTTAGTTCATTTTGATAGTTTGTTGGAAAATTTTTATTTTGGCATCTATTTTTAACCTCTTTGCACTTCACGAAACAGAATAGGCTAATGTCGCTTATGAGTCGCTCCTCGGTTATCTTGAAAGCTAGTTTAGTGGAGACTTACGCCTATATGAGCTTAGTACCTTATCTTCCTTGGAGTGGTGTCAAATGAATTCTATGTTGTCATGAACACAAAAATACTTGTTGTTGATCTCATTATCTTTGTTGTTTTGCATTGGGAATTCACTATCACTATTATATATTTTGGGTTGGCATGCACGGTTGTTGTTGGACGTAGGAAAGGATTATAGGCATTTTTGATTTTTTGTGCTGGTTCGTTCCTTCTTGCATATTTCCCCTTGTTAGCCCACTTGAGCCCCCTTACATGAACCAATTTCTTAATTAAGCCTTACATTTCCATATATTTTGCTTGAGAATAGTGAAAATCACGTTTTAGATATATTTGGGAGTCATAAGGTGGTTTATATTTATTATCCATTGTTGGTGTACCTTCCCCTTAGAAAAAAACCATAAAAATTCCAAAAGTTGGAAAACCAAACAAGTTGGGGAGTCACCTAATCATTTGTAAAGAAGAATACCTTGTTCTTCATATTTTGGGATGTATTGGTGGTTGAGGAAATAAAAAAGAATAAGGTGTAGTTACAAAGTAAAGAATTGGATGTGTATTTTAGTTGACGAGAGCCCCGTTGATTTATTTGCTCTCTTATCATTTGTTTATGACTATTCTCAAGCATCAAAGTTAACCCTTAGCCCGATACGTGTCCGATACGTGTCTGATACATTCCCTTACCTTACGTTATAACCAGAAAGACCTATTTGATCCTATAGGCCAATAATCATTTGTGCATGCTAATTTATAACACATATTTCCCTTTGCTATGCATTCCTAGTCATGAGATCCATCTACTTGTAAAGAGCTTATTTCATGTCATGATGTGCGGAATGTTTTGTTTTTCACATATTTACATCTTCCTCACATATGAGAGTTTGATATATGCACCTTAGTTTCGAAGAGTCCTATTTGTTGAGTGCATGACACGGTGAGAACCGAAGTCGAGACTCGGTCTGGATAGACTTTTGGGTTGTTGTCTCACTTGCGACGAAAAAAGCCTTGCACGTACACGTTAATCTTGATGCCATGACTTATTTTTACACTTGCTAGCATTATTGAACTTAGTTTGCCCGCACTTCTTTTCTAGGATCCATTTTCCTTTCATTTTGTTTTTGAGTTTCACTTGCATATTTTGGCATGCCATGTATAAGCAATTTACTGCATTTTGTGGGTTATCGTTGTTGAAAACCCTCACGAGACCTCACTCGTCCTACCATGGCAGCCCGGGGGTTTAAAATACATATCCATTTCATTATTCATTATTAGTTAAGATCGAGTCGTAGTGTAAGTTTGCTTGGGACTAGCAAACGATAAGTTGAGGGGTGTGATTGGCACACAATATTGTATTTTGTGTGAGCCAATCTCGCTCCTTTTAGTTAGTTTTTGTTCTTCGTTTGTTTTCTATTTAGCTATGTTTTTGTACATATGTGTTTAATCTTGTTTGGTAATTTTTGGTGTTTTGTACAAGTTGTTTAGCATTTCCCGGATGAGTCCGGAAGACCCCGGGAGTCCCCGAGCCAACAAGGATCATTTTGGATGCTTAGAAGACCAATCAAGCATCAAAGAGCAACAAAGACCAATCTGCTAAACGGGTACCGGTCTACCATGTTTTGGTGGACTGGTCTAGGAGTAGCAGAGGGCCAAACCAAAAACGTGTACTGGTCCACCCATTTCTGGTAGACCGGTCTAGGATTTGCATATATGTGGGAAATGCCTCATTAATGGCAATTTTGTAAATATTTGGGAGGGGCTATATATATGTTGTGTAATACATTTTTAGGATTTATTAGGTAACGATTTTATATTTTTAGTTAGGGTTGTAAGGGGGAGAGCCTCCCTCTCCACCCCTCTTCTTGTCTCTTCATTTTCTTGCACTTTCATAGAGTTTTGAAGCAATACATCTTCCTAAACGTTGTGATACTATCTTCCCTCTCTCCATTTATATATTTTATTTATGCCCTTGTGTTTGATTAAATTTTGTTTTCATTTCAATGTTGTGTATTGGTTGTGTTTTGGGCATGTTTATGTGTGTATGTAATGTAATGGGGGAGTAACCCCCTTGGTTTGGATATGGGGTGACTAGCACCTCGGCCTAGACTTGTGTTTGAATGCTCCGAATTTGGGCGTAAAATGTATGGCCTAGGGTGTAGGATGTTCACACCTAGGGTCTTTGCCGAGTGGTGTTAATCTATTTGATGCTTTATCGATATAAGATGGCACGACGCATGCTTGTAGCGATGTCCTGCTAGGTGTTCGATAAATTCTGAAGTGAATGAATTTACCTAAAACCCACTCAATTGCTATACAATTGATGTCTTGAGGTTTCGTAGGGATTAGGGGCATATAGTTCTCACCTCGGGTCCAACCAAGGGTTGTCGACCTATTTGATAGACCGTCAATATAAGATGGCACGGTCCATTCTTGTAGCATGTCGCCCGATGAGTGTAAGTCGGTCTAGAGAATCGAATTCTAATCCCCATGTCATCTCTTGACCCATGACTTGTGCTTAAAAGTCAAATATCCCGTGGGAGGTCCTATGCCATGATCCCTCCTTCATGTCATCATGGATAATTGGAGTGGTCTCTCGCAACCTAGGTTAGGTGTTAGAACCCCTATTGCCATTCTACTTAGTTTAACTTGTTTTCTTATTTTTTTGTTACGCATTAGTTTTATTAACTTTTTAAAGAAGAAACAAAAGGCTAGCATCCTATCGCCTCTACCCACAAACCTAAACTTCTATTCCAAACAATTATTTTTAACTCTGACATTCTCCTGTGGACCAACCTCAGACTTATCCACTTTAGTTGTAGAGTGTTTATTTTCGTGTTTATAAATTTCTAATGCTTGGCATAGGCGACCGAAAAAGTCCTATCATCAAGAGATCACATGGTGTCTCTCCTAGAAGCTTTCTTGTAAGTCTTGTGTGTGTGTGTGTGTATGGAAGGAACTCCTCCAACCTATCATGAATTTGATTATTTGGTTTTGATAATATATGTCGAGAAGCTTTAAATTAATTTTTACCTCTTGAATTTCTTCCCTCGACATGCGATTCGAACGATAACGAAGTGTTTCGGTAAGTCCACAAATCATTAGTTTGATCGTCATTGACGTTCGTGACTTCGAAGAAGGTCACGATGTGGCCTTAGGATGATTATTCGAGGTCTAGAACATTGAGGAAATGTCTGGAGTTACATAGAGATGGTTTGGGAGTGATTCAGAGTTGTTTCAGAACATCCAGCTGGGGGCTCATCCGGACCAGGACTGGTCCTGTCTAGATGAGGGAGCAAAAAGTATGGGGTTGTGCTTCAGGAGGTCTCGTTCGGATTAGGGTGGTGGTCGTCCGGATGGCAGGATGTTCTCGTCTGGATGGCGCGACTGACTTTTGCATTTTAAATGTTGGGTTATGAGGTTTTCGGCCCATTTCTCCATTTCTCTCATCCTTCTCGCCAAAAATCACCTCCCCTCTCTCTGAAACCTTAAAATCTCTCCCTTCTCTATTCTCTCCCTCCAAATCGGTTGGGTTCTTGGCAAAATCTCCTTCTCTATCGTCAAAGAGGATCTCAAGGGCTTCATGGTGATGGGATTTGGTCATGACAGTGTGTTGGACGTTTCTTCGGAGACCTCTGAGCTTCGGTGACTCCGGTGGGTAAATCTTTAACTCCTATCTTGTGTGTGTGTGTATGTGAGTGCATATAGATTTCCTTCTCGTAGTTGTTTCATAACTATGTTGCATTTTCGTAGTCTAAAGGTTATCCTTACTTGAGGTGGCCTTGTATGAGTCTTAGTAGATGTTGTCAGGTGTATGGGTAGTGACTGGGATGTAGCTTCGTGGTGGTTAGGTAAATTTATGACATTCGGAGATTGTGGCCACCACGTGTTCGACGAAATGCCCTAGTGAATCGTGATATGAGCATCGATGGATCTAGTACTACTGAGTCATCGTAGGACTTGTGTGGATGTGTGGTCGATTAAGTCGAGCCCTTAGGCTCACCATAGGCCCTTTAGAGTTTGGTAAGCACCTTATTCGACAAAGGGTTGGGGGAAGTATAACTTGTGCTTTGGGTGAATATTGATGTTAGGGTGGTTGTAGGACTTAAATGAATGGTATAGCGGGAGTGTTGTATTGTAAAACCAAAATAAGTCCCTTAGAACCTATGGGACATCGAGTGCTCGATGAAATTACTAAGCGGGCATTGAGTTGGGATTCGGGTGTCTAGGCCTCCCTTTCCCTTCATACTTTGGTGAACTTGGGCCTTCCTTAGCCCAATGGTAATAGAATATTGGTTTTAAATATTTGATCGAGGTTGAATTGTCGTGTTGTTTGTCTTCCTTGGGTTGGCCAAGGTTGAGCTAATAATTGAAGAAATTAAGTAAGTGATTTAATACACCAATGAACATCAATATGAAGGATGTGCTCAACGAGGGCTACTCATGCCAAAATTTGAATCCTTTACTCTTGACTCTCAAACTTAATGGAATCAACAACTAAAGAACAATGCAATGAAACATGGCTAGCATTGGCTAAGAAATGAAACGAAATATTTATACGACGTGGAATCAAGGGTAAATTGGCCCTCCCAATGACTTGGAGAATGACGATATATTTATGCGGGAATGTACTTATGACGGGATTTCCTGGGTGGTCGCCCCACCCGCGCATTGTGCACAATGGGGGTTACTTGGCCCTCCTAACGAGTTGGGGAATGATGGACAGAAAGGATGGTGTGTTGACAAGCCACCATACTAGACTAATTCAAATATGACAACGAGAATGATGGGATTTTCCCTAATGATCTCCATGAGAAAGTAAGGATAACCCGAAATGGACTTGGCTAGGGATTCCGCAATTTATCCATGTTGCGAAAGGTATGAACTTACTCATGTGGACGAGTAATGTAACGAGGAGGGTGGGATACCCAGAATGTACTTGGCTAGAGATTTCGTGGTTTATCTATATTCATGAAATCAATGAAATAGAGAGATAGAAAGGAAAGAAAGAAATACCTCAAATATCCCAAGTTGCATATGAATCTAATACTTAACGATAACGATAGTTGGCTATGTTCATGAGGTAAGTTAGTGTTGGATATCTTGGCTTTGCTTTCATTTGGTGTCCTTAGTAGATCCTTAGGGTTGTTTTACCCTAGTGGTGAGGTTGGTTGGGTGTAGTAGAGTTTGCTTAGGTTGGACATAGGATGCCTTACTCTTGTACTCAATTGTTGTTGAGGATTTGGTTATACACACTTTGTTGGCGACACGCCTATGTCCACTATTACTTTGAGTTATGTTTGCATCACATGCACTTTGGGTTCTTTACTGTTCTTGTGCATTTGTTTGTAGACATGTAGGCACGCACCATAGATGCACGCTTGGCAGTAGTTAGAGTTTTTCTCATGAGTTGTGGTTCGCTCAGACCTTTCTTTTTCTCTTTTTATAGTGTCTGTTTTACAGGGCTTGGTGAGTTCGTAGACTTGGAGTTCGAGTCAGGTGCCAAACTTTCTTGGGAGCTTTGCCACCTTTGCTTCGGTTACTTTTCATGTACCATTATATTTTATTTCAGTTGTATCAGTTGTAGTTAGCCAGTGTACTTTTTTACTTCCGCTTGTATTTCTTTGTACCCCTCTCATGTATCATATTGTACACTGTCTGGTTTTCCTTATTATTTAGCTTATGTATAGCAAGTGGCTCTCCCCAATTTATTTATTATCTATTTTAATGATTTCAAAAAAAATGGTTTGAAAATCCAGGGTATGACATAATCCCTACTGTGAAGAACATTTATTGAGATGGTGTGTTTAGAAGCCAATGAAGACCTCTGAGGCTATTGGGAAGAAAAAACAAGTGAGGTTATTATGTGTATAGTTTAACTTTTCCTTGGGATTCATTGTTGATAGATTTGTGAAGAGTCTTCTACTTGCAAAGCTTATTTGGTAACATCTTTCTTAACTCAAGTAGTTTGAATTTACCTTTACCAGTGCTACATTACTGTTATACTTGGCCACTGTGATGTAGGACAAAGGCCTACATATAGCGCCGAGTAGATCTCAGCCCCAGCCGAGCTAAGTATCTCTTCCTTCCAGCCAGTCGCACAGCGCACACCAGATGCCGAGCTTCCTACCTGTACGTCAGATGCCTAGCTGCCACCCTCGCCGCACTGCTTACAGGAACTTTAGCACAGCCTGACAAGTCCAGCCCGGACCAGTTCAGCACGACAACTCACGTTAGCAATGCCTCAACAGTTGCACCTCAGCTTGGCCATATTCCCGCAATGCTACTAGAACGAGACCACACGGGGACCACCCAACATCCTATGACAATTCTGTTATTAGTTTTCAGATTCTGTTAGGATTGTACAAATTGTAATCATTAGTTAAGGTTATTTTCAAATTTTCACCCTCTTTCCTTTTAAGGGTTTTCGTGTATTCTTTACGGGCTATTTAAGCCTTGTGATGTAACATTTATAACAACTTTTTGCAAATATTGAAAAACTTAGTTCTCGAACCAGAGCTCGTCTCGCTTTCATTCTTTAGATGGATTTCTGAGTTGCTGGTGGATTCCAGTGTTGTTAGGTGGATTTCTAACACTTCTACCAAACTATGGTGTTAGTTCGACCATCTCCTTATAGATTATGGTGTTAATCTGTCCACCCCTTAATGATTCTGTTTCCCAGAATCGTCCACTACCTTACTCAGCCATTGCATTCTGCGTTAGTTGGTATCAGAGCCTACTTCCAATGGATGATGCTCCAGAAGATCGATCAAGAATGGTGGGAGACTTGAGGATTGTTCAATAGGAGATGCATAAACTATGCGAACTTGTTGAGTGCCTCACTGGCGAGTTTGCTCGTGTTCAGGTTCATCAAGAACAGTGTCATGTTTTCCCTGAGGCTGTGAACCAGAATGGTGCATAAGCCAGAATTCCGAGAAGAGTTCCTCATCAGCACCCCATGCCTGCAGTCTTATCAAACTGAGACAGTGATGCCGATGAAAGGATTCTTAATCATAGTGACCAAGGAAGACCTCAAGGAAACATAGATTATCGAATGAAGGTGGAGCTACCCTCATTTGACGGATGTTTGGACATGAAGGGATTCCTCGACTGAATAATAGAGGTTAAACATTTTTTCGAGTATATAGAGATTGAGGAAGAGAGGAAGGTCAAGTTTGTGGCCTACCATCTCAAGAGTGGAGTGTCTGCCTGATGGGACCAGTACAAATGTGTAGGACACGATATAATTAAAACCAGATACATTCATGGCCAAGGATGAAGAAGCTACAGAAGCAGAGGTTCTTGCATGCTAACTATGAGCAACTGTTGTTTCAGCAATATTAGAACTACAAGCAAGGACTCAAGTTGGTCGGAGCCTATACGAAGGAGTTCTATAGGTTATCTTCTCAAAATGACCTGGTAGAGACCGACAAACAGCAGGTGGCTAGGTTTAACAATGGCCACTCCTTCCTGTCCAAGATAGGGTAGTGATGTACCTAATCTTTACTCTCAATGAGGATGTTGAGATAGCTCTACGGGTGGAAGCCCAACTGGACAGGGTCAACGTGGGAGCTCAGAGATTCAACACAACTACGGCAGGAGGACATGTGTCAGGTGGAAAGAGAAAGCTGCCTAGTCAGATGAGTGGCAATGCGACAAGTGGAGGAGTGGCCACAAGGAGTTCAAGTGCTACTCAACTAGCGCGGCAAGGCAGTAAACATGTCGATGTACCCCAGAAGACCTCTCTAAGCCCTTACACGCCATCTTTCCAGCTCATCAAGTGTTACAGGTGTGGAGAGCTAGGTCATCACTATAACAACTGCCCGAACATATGAGTTGCTAACCTTGCTCTATAAGGGGATGAAGAGGACGAGTTGGTAGAGGACCAGACTCAAGAGTTTGATGAAGAACAAGTGGTGGAAGCTGATGAGCGGATGGTTCTAGTTGTCCACAGATTGCCATACTCTCCAAGGTTAGAAGTTGAAACTCAGAGACACAACATCTTTCGTACTCGCTATACAGTGGGTCAGAGAGTGTGTGAGTTGATTATTGATGGAGGAAGCACGGATAACATAGTTTCTCGAACTATGGTAGACAAGCTTCAACTGAAAACAAAAGCTCATTTCAATCTGTATAAGATTGGTTGGATCAATAATGATGGAGAAGTTAAGGTAAGTGAGCGCTGCACGGTACAACTTTCCATTGGCCAGAAGTACAAGGATGAGGTGATATGTGACGTCTTGGATATGTCAGCTTGCCATTTGCTGCTTGACCGACCATGGCAATTTGATATTGGTTCTACCCATAATGGTCATCTCAACACTTACTCTTTTATACACTATGGGACCAAGATTACTTTGGTTCCCATGGGAGGACAGAAGCCTAGAGAGACCCACACTACCAGCAAAACTCTACTAGTGGTGTCAGAGTTGGGAAAAAAGAGCTGGAGGAGCATGAAGTGCACATAATGGTGGTGAAAGGAGAAGGTCCACAACTGACCAGCGTACCTGCCGAGTTGGAACCCATTGTTGAAGAGTTCAGCTCAGTCCTTTCAGCTGAGCTTCCAGACAGTTTACCCCCAGCACAGGACATACAACATCAGATAGACCTGATCCCAGGATCGCATCTCCCAAATTTACCACACTACCGGATGAGCCCAGCAGAGCATGCCGAGCTACAGACCCAGACTAGTAAGCTGATTAGGAAGGGGTTTCTCCAAGAGAGCATGAGCCCATGTACAGTCTTCGCACTACTTACGCCAAAGAAGGATGAAAGTTGGAGAATGTGTGTTGATAACTGATCTATCAACAAGATTACCATCAAGTACCATTTCCCTATTCCCCGACTTAAAGATATGTTGGATCAACTAGTAGGAGCTACAATCTTTTCAAAGCTAGATCTGAAGAGTGGCTACCATCAAATCAGAATCTACCCAGGAGATGAATGGAAGACAGTCTTCAAGGCCAAGGATGGCCTATACGAGTGGCTTGTCATGCCATTTGGGTTGTCTAACGCCCCAAGCACATTCATGCAGCTTATGACCTAGGTACTCCGACCTCTTATTAGAGCCTGTGATGTTGTTTATTTTGATGATATCCTAATCTATAGCCATAGCCGACAAAAAACATCACCAACACCTGAGAGAGATCTTGGTATTGCTAAGAGACAACAACCTTCATGTCAACTTAAAGAAATACAGTTTCTTGACCAACAACTTAGTGTTCTTAGGCTTTGTGGTCAGTGTAGATGGACTGACTGTGGATCAAGAGAAAGTCCGAGCTATTCAAGAATGGACAACACCCACATCCCGCACACGATGTGAGAAGCTTCCATGGCTTGGCTACCTCTTACAGGAGATTTATCGAGGACTTCAGCACTATTGCGGCGCTAATAACAGAATGTTTAAAGAAGAAGAAATTTGATTGGATGAGTGAAGCCGAGCAGAGCTTTGCCAAGATTAAGGAGAAAATCTCCTCAGCACCGATTTTAGCTCTGCCCGATTTAAACAAACTATTCAAAGTTCATACGGATGCCAGCTACATTGAAGTTGGAGCTTTTCTATCCCAAGAAGGCCGGCCAATGGCTTATTACAGTGAGAAACTGAGCGAAGCAAGAAAGAATTGGATTGCTTATGAGCTGAAGCTCTATGCAGTTATCCAAGCTCTGAGAGTGTGGGAGCATTACCTCATCCATCAGGAATTTGTGCTCCATACTGACAACAAGGCTCTGGAGTTCCTGAACATCTTAGCAACCATTTACAAAAACCATGTCAGATGGATTACCCGTGTCCAAGCTTTCAAGTTTGTCCTGAAGCACACCACGGGAAACTCTAACCGAGCTGCTGATGCACTGAGCCATAGAGCATTCCTTCTTGCTGTTGCCTGCACAGAGTTGATAGATTTTTACTTCCTCAAGGAGTTGTACGAGGAGGATGAAGACTTCCAAGACTTGTGGTCCCAATGGCAACTCAACAAGCCGGATTGAATGGATTCCTTATCCATAAAGGGTATTTATTCAAAGGAAACCAGTTATGCATCCCCAGGTCCTCGTTACGAGAGTTGCTAGTCAAGGAGGTTCATTGCGGCAGACTAGGAGGATACGTGGGCCGTGATAAGACTATACAACAGGTGGAGGATAGATATTATTGGCCTCATCTCAAGTAAGATGTTGGTCGATTCATTTAGAGGTGTTATATCTGCCAGACGGCTAAGGGTCAGACACAGAACACGGGGCTCTACATCCCGTTGCCTATTCCAGAAGCACCATGGGAAGATCTGTCCATGGATTTTGTGCTCGGGTTGCCTAGGACACAAAGATCCACAGACTCAATCA
>NMUG010005093.1:0-13373 GCA_002855965.1 Monotropa hypopitys | reverse complement strand
CATACAGATACATTAGGTCAGTTCTAAAGGTATCTGATTGTAAGATATGTATCGTGAATCATAATGTTTTGACCACACAATATTCTAATTACACTTTTTTTTTCGTAATGCTACAACACCATCTTAATGTTTGTAACAAGGCGTGTTCTTTCGATTTTATATTTGAACAAATCCTTGAAATCTGGCAGGCATTTACTTTGCCATATACAAAAATCCACTAATCACCATGGAGGGCAATTATAGCATTCTGGAAAATATGCTGTTGTTTTGTTTAAGTTCTCTATAAATGTCCTGTGCACAGATTTACCTGACATTATTATGCTTGTTTTTAGATCTTGGCAATGCGCCACCCTAGGAGACTTGTTCTGTCAGGGTGCTTGACATCTTTGATTGTAAGTCTTTGCTTTTAACTTTCTTGTGTAAATTTACTTTGTTTTGACGTTTGACCTTGTCCTCAGTTTTTTTGTCTTACAAGGAGAGAATATTTACTGATTTGTAGGTGATGACTATTCTTTCTGTTGTTGTTGGTTGGGCTGCTCCAAATCTGGTAAGCATCGTGAAGTTTGGATGCTTACTCAAAACTTGAGGCTGATATGTTTTTTTCCTCTGTTAATAATGATGTTGATAATTATCAATCAATATGTGTTGAATGACAATATATTACTGAAGTGGAGATATTTCATTCATGTTGTATGAGTTTAGCTATACATTTAGGTATCGTTTTATAAGTTTATGTATAGAACTTGTTGCTAAGTTCTTTTGTTGACTGTTGCATACTTAAATGAAGGAAGACATGGGAAGAGAGTAGATAAATGAAAATATTGTATTTGTGTGATTAAGGCTAGTTTTGAAACATAAAAGCTGCATTGTTTGGCTTGGGTGCTAAGCCAGGGAATGATATACAAGGGTGCTAAGCCAGGAATGATATACAACACCATAATTTCTTTTGGTTATTATGATATGAAACCTTTTCGGCACATTCAACGTGATTACTAATTCTGTATATTCTAACATGTTAATGGAATTGGTTTGTAGGCTGGATATTTGGATTGTACGAACACTTTGAGATTCTCTGGTCTGGAACCCATGTAATGCTCATTCTTGCGAAGTGAGTAAGTGCACTGTGACGTGGCCATTCGAGAATGTTGCGGGCATTACAATGGTTGCTCGAGACCGCCGGAGGTGGAGGAGAGAGCTTAGGGCAACCTTTGAAAGAGTGAGAGCAGGGGAGTGGATTGATATTGGAGTGGTCAACAAGAGAGTGAAGAATGCTCCATATAGGTCTTTTGTGTTGAATGTGTCTTCAATGTTGTGTAAATAGCTTTTACCTTGTTTCCCTTTTTAAACCACCCCAGTTTGTACGGGCTAGGGTGTACCTCCGTCTTCAATCCTAACTTATGGACCACCACCTCACATACAATGTTCTCACAATTGCCCGAAGCAATCACCAACTAGCATACATTCCCATCAATTGTGCAAGTAGAGTGAAAAATATTATTGCACAACTATGAATCTCCATCTATTGTGCAAGTAGTTGTGAATGTACATAAAGTAATTTGGGCTTTTGGGTCTACCCTTTCTGATGTCTTTTAGATTTGATTTGAGAGTATGATTCTGCAACAAAACGCCCATTTAGCTTCTCGGTTTTTGACGGTATAGGGGGTCACTGTTTCAGTAGTTTTATGAGAGCAAATACTTTGTACATATTGTCAAAGGTTAGGTCTGTCTCCCTCCAATTCTTCCCCTGCCCATACCCTCAACGACTGAGGACTACATGGGTTATGTTATGTTATTGTTGTTATGAATCTCCATTAGCTCCTCATGGGGCTAGACACATCCTACGGAAAACTAATATTAGTCCAATGTTGCCAACCAACTCTTCCTCTGATGCATCATATTCTGAGGCCTGTTCGGTGCCCTTACTAGACCAATCCAGTGTTGTATGTTCCGCACGGGTGACAACCCCTCTGGTAACTCTATTCGAAACACCTCTGCAAACTCTTATAGTAATGGTTGAACAAGTTATGGCACACTCATTGTATCTTTGACTGACTCCTCCTTTGCTACCCGCACAAAAAGGTTTAGAAAAATTATAAATGGATGGATGTGGTGGAGGCGACCGAGAAGGTCGGATCAGGTTTCGAAAGGTACTCTAAGCCTATGACTGTCACCATGGTTGTTTGTTCTAGTTTTAGCTTTGGAGGGATTTTTGTGATCACCCTAAATTAGTGAAAAATTTGCCAGTGGCACTCCTTATTCATTCATTTTTTTAAAGTTTAAAGTGTCATTGTTTAAGATGAGGCACGATTACTTGCAAATAGGGGTATGATGCAACGAGATAATACACTATAGCAGAGGTGTTGGAGTATCTTACTTGCACTTCTATTTATTGTATCAAAAAATAGATGAGATACGTTTCGGACATGAGGATACATGTATTGCACACTTTGAGAGATATGACGTGGTAAGTCCTTAAATGTTTGCTTATTTTATATTCAGAATCTGTTAGACTCCCATTTTAGTTGATTGGATCATTATAATAATTATTTTTGGATTGAATTCTCACCATCAAAACATTATAGTATAATAGTCATCTTTGAATTGATGTTAATTTTTAACACGTCTCAAAATCAAGAAGATTCAAACATATTAAAAAGGGTCGATCCAGTGCACGAAGCTCTCGCATATGCGGGGTTTAAGGAAGGGTTGATGTACACAGCCTTACCCATGCAAGCAGAGAGATTTCCGGAAATCGAACCCGTGACCTACAAGCCACAATGGGGGTAGCTTTATTGCTACGCTGGCTTCACCTTTCAGATTCGAACATATTTGTGTTCAAAATATATTGCGACGTGCCATCAACATGATCAATTTTTAGTATAGATACATTGAAGTGTACGAAGCCCGGAGTGCTTGTTTTGTGAGACCCAAATTTCATATTTAACGTATTAATAAAAATTAAAGATAATAAAATTTAGAATAAATTTATATTAATATTGGGGATACGGAGTTGTGTTGTATATATGTGATGATATATGTGGTAATTTTAGTTATGCACACGTATGCATTGAGTGAGGATGAGTACGATGAGTATTGGTGCGGTTGTTCCAATCATGATAAATTAATGAGATTTGAGCAGAATGGGAAGTTAAATCCTTACTATATGGATCCATTTGAAACTATTGACCAAGTTGGTCAAACGTTATGTCGCAGTTATTTGGTCGAAGAAGCGACTTGGAACTATGAGGACAATATGAGAAACCAGTATCATTACTATTTATTGGAATCTGGTATGTATAAAAATTAAAGATAATAAATTTTAGAATAATTTTATATTATTATTGGGGATTAAAAAAATTTAATTCCAAATTAAATGAAGAAGGAAATTGAGGGTAATTGGTGGAAAATAAATATTTTAGGAGGCAAAATAAAAAATGAATTTAGATTAAATGTTAACGATTGAAATAAGAAAACTAAAGGGGGTCAAATGTAATTTTTTTAAAATTAAAGAAACATTGCATGCATGTATTACATGTTTTTTTTAATATTATACATGTGTGTGCATGTGTGCTATGTGTGTGTGTGTGCATAATATGTGTATGTCCCGGATAATACAGAGAGAAAAAGGGATGAGAGATAGAGGAACGAGAGATAGAGGAACGAGAGATAGAGAACGGAGATAGAGAGTTAAGAGGGAAGAGAGAGACGAACAAAGCAGACGGGGTAGAGGGAGAAAGGTAGCCCAAGAGAGAGAAATAGAGAGTAGCCTGGGAGAGGGAGAGACTGAAGAACAACGGAGAAGAGAAGGTCCATAAAGCTGTTGTTCGCTGACATGTTTTATACACTTTCTTTTCTAGGTGACCTCGAGTAGCATCGTTCACCTGTCCAGCTGCAGTAACGTATGAGAGTTCTTGAAGTTTTTCCTTTTATAGGTATATTTGTGGTTATCAGAGAGTTTTTATTATTATTTTTCTTATATGAGAGAGATGTATTATTTTTGTACCATTTTGTAAGTTGTGCCAGAGCATCTTGTCCAGCATGTAGTTGGTGATTGTACATTTTTAGTAGATTAGGTTGTGAGTTTTTATCTTTTTTAGTTGTGGTTTTTATTCAGTTATACTTGTGTTAGTGAGAGTTAGTTGTCTTATGCTGCCACGTCACTCTCTTGGGTGCTATCGTTTATAATTACTCGGACCGGGACGTGACATGTTTGGAATGAGGAGCGACACAGTTCTCGAATAGCCCACTTGTCTAACTGGCGGGGTATTGGATCCGATGGTAAGTGCCACGTGGCGATGTTCTTCTGGGTACCCAGAACAACTATTCCAATTAGTATTGGGCGACGTATTCAACCTTATGTCCGGCATGGTTAAGTGCTTGCATGTGTTTAATATTATGGGACAAACATTTTTACTTGAGGCAAGTGTTTGGGACATTTTACTTTTTCTGTCTTGTTTTTTTGTAATCTTGCAGATCTCTCGTAAATGGACTCATCATGTAACAACTTTGTTGTTTCTTGGATTTGGGCTGTGGTCTTTATGGGACGGAGTTAAAGGAGTCGGGTAACAGATTATTCATTGTCCTTTTCACCACATTTATATAGCTGCTACAGTTGAGTTTGATGCTTTTGACCCTTTAGGGATGATGATGAATTGGCTGAAGTTGAAGCAGAATTGGTTTGTTTACTTTCCTCCATGACTAATTCTAGATATTGCAGTACTGGCATCATGTCCTTACTGATGACTTCCTTAATGGTGCTATTAGGATGCTGATTGGAAAGCTAATAATGGAAGTACAAAAGAGGGGAGCAAGGTAAGAACTATTTTGTCCTGGCTCCTTTGACTGTGGTGACCAGCACTACTTTCTCTTCATTTGACAATTTCTTTTCATTAATACCGACCCTCTTTTCTTGAGTAGAGAAGGTACTCAATTTTCCATGCACACTTTCATTTCTTGCGATAAGACCCTTCAAAAACCTTTCTATGGGCCAATAGCTGTGTAGGATTTAGTAAGTGTTAAAGCATTAAACTCAAAATTAATTGACAATGAATGGAAAGGCTGTTCAAGCTCATATAGTACTCGAGAGTTTTATACAACTCTCTTAGTTGATTGTCTCATTATTTGTGCATTAAGCGCATCTTTTGTTTGGTTATGATGACATTTTAAAGCATCCCACCCAAAACCAATTCGTTAAGTGGGGAGCAGGCTCAGTTTCAAACTCTAATGAGTAAGCTCTTTTTTCTACATGGAAGTATTTTGCATCAGAGATATCTTCTCATCCATCTGTGTCACATTACTAATTTGTAACAGAACACGGACAACTCCATCACACCAATTAACAGTCATTTTCTCTATTTTTCCAGGTCCATTTATATTATTTGAAGAGTGATGACGCGTTTTTACCACCAGTACTAAACTGTTGTATGCTTTTAACATGATTTTTTTCTGAAATGCAAATAAAATGCTCAATTTTGATTTCTTGCCATCATATTTATTGGTTTCGTCATATCATTAACTTGGGTCATCATCTCATGTTAAAGTATCAGCTTAGGTATGGAATTACGAGATCCATTATGTTTGTCGTTTTATGTATTCTATGTTCTTTCAGGTTGATGATGATTTGAAAAAAGAAAGGCGTCAACTTCTGACTCGGTTCTTCTCACCCATCTTTATAAAGGTTTTGATTTCTATTGCCTATATATTCTTGAGGCAGTATTTGGAAAAAAGGGAAGGAAATAGAGAATTTTAAGGAGGTAACAGCTCACAGGGGTTAGATTCGTAACATTTTCATTTCCTTTTCTTTTTCCTTACCCAAATCCTGAATCCAAATACAGCCTAAAACAGAACAGTGTCAGTATGCAGCTACAAATTCTTTGATCCGTGTTTGATGATCATTTTACAGGCATTTTCCATTACTTTCTTTGGTGAATGGGGTGACAAAAGTCAGGTAAGCATCAGAAAATGCGTAAACATGTATCTGTGTATATTCGTATTGTACAAACATAACCCCTGCTGCTCCATTGTGGTCGTACTTTTTCAACACCAAGTTGTTACACATTAATGTGTCTAGAAAGGGAAAATGACAAGAACACTCAAACCCAAGACCTTAAGGTTGTTGAGCTGAATCTTTACCACTGCACCACCAGTGGTCTCCTTCCATTGTTGTCTCATAGAGTTGTATTTAATCTTCCAGCTGGCTACCATTGGTTTAGCTGCGGATGAGAACCCATTTGGCGTTGTCCTTGGTGGAATCTTGTAAGTCTAATCTTTCAACCAATTGATTGGATTTTCCCCATGTCATTTTTGGCTATTCTTGGTGATGTTAGTCCCTTTTCTAGTCACAGAATTTATCTTATCAAGACGAAAGAGATAACTGGAAGCTGCACATCTCTCTCCCCCCCTCTCTCTGTGTGTGTGCGTGTGTGTGTGCCTATCACACTCTCCAACATAATGGCCCACATGCACGGATAAGCATCTACCGTCTGTGCATCTTGCATCATTTGGATCTTCGTGATTTGAAGATCTACATGAGCAATAGGGTCATTACAACCAGTCGATTCTTGGTTGCATGAAACTGAAGTTATTTATTTCACTTGAGTATATAATGCTTTGGTTTTCATCTAGAAAGCTGTGACCCGTCCTTACACTAGTTCTGAGTTTTATAGTATCTTGTTCGCTTCTTTTCTTTTGTCTTCGCAAACAAGAGAGATTTTTTTAATACTGCTCTTTTGGGTAATTAGATTATTTTCTTCATAACATTGTGGGGCTGATTTTGTTTTTCCCTTTACCAGAGGGCAAGCATTGTGCACTACTGCTGCTGTCCTGGGAGGAAAGAGCTTGGCGTCTCAGATATCTGAGAAATTTGTAGATAACGACACTTGTTCTTTCATTTCCTTTATCACAGTCTACATCCTTTTTAGAAATATTTTGAACCGCAGAGTTCTTAATTCTGGTGCAGGTTGCACTCTCAGGTGGTGTTCTTTTCATAATTTTTGGAATCCAATCCTTTCTTTCGACTGTGGAGTCCTGATATCTGTAACATTGCTAATGGTAAGTATTGACCATAATTACGAGTCATAGCACCATACACCTTTTAAATAGGATACATGTTCTTTCCTCTTTTTTTGGATGCATTATGGGGCCATAGTCTAGGGAGGGGTGTCCTGTTTATGGCAAGATTCAAATTCTTGAGCTTCTTGAGAGAACATGGATTCTGGTCAACTAAGATACACGTTCCCATGAATTAAATAGATTATTGGCCTTTATGGCCATCAATAGATTCAGAGATGATTTGTAGGATAATGCAAATCCACATGGCATAAACTGTAACTCAATGAACGGCATAATCTGATCTCGATACAGTCCAAGAATAACATGATGTGAATAAGGTCTGTAAGATCTATTTCAATATCATTTTCCGTAACATCTTTCATACCGATTTATTATCCTTGTTGTAATATTATGTTTTGGATGACCTTTGGTAATTATCTAATTATCCTCCCCATATAGAATAATATAACAGTGCAATTAAATTGGCTTGTATATTCTTTTTAGATGGTGAAATTTTGACTTGGATATTAGTCTAGTCAAAATTTATGTAGATCAAAGTGGGACAAGGTTTAGTCATTGTAAATTGGCTGTATTGGAAATCAACTATCTAGGACCTAAACTGGAATCATATTTGACTGATAGTCGGGGTCGGATGGATTTTTGGTTGTACCAGATACAGCCCTGCTGGCCTAGTTTGGTGATACGTGCATAGGTGTTCCATGATGCCATGATTTCCTTAGAGTTTGTTTAGTTTGTTTCCATGTTTACCTAGTATTTTTCTGGTTAGTGTTTGGAGTCTGGTCCTTAATTTTAGGAGGAATAACCATGAGGTGCATCATGGATAGTTAGTGGGTTGTTTACTTCTTGTATTTAATCTTTGAATCTGTAACTTTTTGGGGGAATAGAAACCAGAAAATCGATCCACTTTTATCACCAATTGGAGATCTTGTCTCTCTCGAAAGACACAGCCCTGCCCTTTTCTATCTTCTCGTTATTTTCCCTTCCAACACAGCTAAATGGGTCGCCGAACTCGTAATAGTTCAAAGTCTCAGGTAACAGAGAACTTAGCACATACCACTTTGGTATCAGAGCCAAGCATGGGCGACGAACGTGTCAGCCGCATCGAGCAGGAAATCGGCAATCGTGCCTCTGCTCAAGCGCGAGGGCATCAAGAGCTCCAAGAGATGTTTACTGCCCTAACGGCCCGTCTCGATCAACTTCAGATCAACCATGGAGGAAGCTCCACTGGCCATTCCGGTCACTCTGGACTCTCTACTGGGGGATGCTCCCTTGTACCACGGCTCACTAAACTGGATTTTCCTCACTATGATGGCAAGGAGGATCCCACGAGTTGGCTATGTCGAGCCGAACAATTCTTTGAGTTTCAAAACATCCAGGCTCATGAGCAAGTTGCCCTAGCTGCTTACCACTTGGATGGAGACACCCAACTTTGATACCAGGTTGCAAAAGAAGATGGTCATGTAAATACGTGGGAGAATCTCATCACCGGGCTCCATGTCCGCTTCTGCCCAACCCAGTTCAAAGACTTCTTTGGTGATTTAACCAAATTGCAACAGCGAGGCACCGTTAGAGAGTATCAAACTCAATTCGAATGACTTCTTACTCGAGCAGGTACTCTCACTCCCAAGCAGCAGTTTGGATGCTTCATCAGTGGCCTTAAGGAGGCCATTCGAATAGAAGTGCAAGCTACCCAACCACTTTCCCTTTCCGCTGCTGTCGGTCTTGCTCGTCTCTATGAAGCCAGGGTTGTAGATTCCACCAAGAAACAATAGTTCAGTACATTCATCCAACCACGACCCCCTGCTAAGGAAGGCGGCCCAAACCCTTTAACCGTAGCACCCCTCGTTCGACGTTTTTCACTAGCCGAGATAGAGGAACCCCGACAAAAAAGCCTATGTTTCCATTGCAATGACAAGTTTTCTCCACTCCATCCATGCAAGAAACTATTCTCTTTGGAAGCTTGCTGGCCCGAGGAGCACAAGGAGAAGGAAAATCTCAATCCAGTTGACCGTGCACAGGATGAAATTCCACCAGAAATATCCCTGCATGCTCCTCAAACCATGCGGGTCACGAGACGAGTATTCACCCAATCCATCACTGTTCTAGTGGATTCAAGAAGCACACACAATTTCCTCAACGACGACTTGGCAACACGAGTTGGTTTAAAAGCCAACCCATGTCGGGACTTGGAGGTACAGGTTGCTAATGGGGAGCGGTTGTCTAGTTCCGTCATATGTAAAGAGATTCTCATCGAAATACAAGGAGTCTGCTTCACAGTGGATTTTTATTTATTACCTCTCGAGGGTCATGTGGTGGTTCTGGGTGCTTAATGGCTTCAGACGTTGGGACCCATATTGTGGGATTTCTCCAAACTCCAGATGCAATTTGAAGTGACTGGCACAAAGATATCTTTGCATGGGTTAACTAATCCATTATCTAAATTGGTGAATGGAACAGATTTATGCCGTGAATCTCGACGACGCAAGGAAGGGTTTCTGCTTCAGGTACATGCCATCACAGGAGCATCTACTGATCAGTCGTCTTCGGCACCTCCTCCGGGCATACTCTCTCTCGGAAGGATTTTCGGATATCTTCGAAAAACCTACAAAGCTACCCCCGGCCCGGGACCATGATCATCACATTCCCTTGCAGCCCGGCAGTGCACCTATAACACTTTTAGAAGATTGAAATTGAGAAGATGGTCAAGGAGACGCTCTCAGCAGGAATCATTCGTCCCAGCCATAGTCCTTATTCCTCCCCAATAATCTTGGTAGAAAAACGATGATTCTTGGCGCTTGAGCACAGACTACTGTGCCTTGAACAAAATCACGATTAAAGATATCTTCCCCATCC
This sequence comes from Monotropa hypopitys, assembly GCA_002855965.1. NCBI lineage: Eukaryota > Viridiplantae > Streptophyta > Magnoliopsida > Ericales > Ericaceae > Monotropa > Monotropa hypopitys. The sequence continues at coordinate 3,449 of NMUG010005093.1, read as the reverse complement.
CTTTGATTGATGAATTGTTGGATGAGTTCCATGGATCCCATTTTTTTCAAGGCTTGATCTTCGTTCGGGCTACCATCAAATTTGGGTTCATCCACCTGATGTGCAAAAGATGGCCTTCCGCACTCACCACAGACATTATGAATTCCTCGTGATGCCACTCGGATCATGCAACGCTCCCTCGACTTTCTAAGCATTGATGAATGAGGTATTTCAACCATTTTTGCGCAAATTCGTGTTCATTTTTTGATGATATTTTAATCTATAGTCGCACGATGGACGAACGTATCCATCATCTTGAGGTGGTCTTCACCACCTTGCGAGCCCACCATTTGTTTGTGAAGCGGGAGATGTGTATTTTCTGCCAGACCCGAGTGCTTTATTTGGGCCATGTTATCACCGAAGCCGGCGTCGAGATGGATCAAGATAAAATTCAAGCGACGATTGACTGGACAAAACCCATTAATCTCAAATCTTTACGTGGGATTTTGGGGCTCATATGGTACTATCGGAAGTTTATAAAAAAATATTGAAGTATCGCCAAACCTTTGACGGACATGCTCAAGAAAGACAACTTCTTCTGGACTTCCGCAACAGAAGACGCATTCGACACTCTCAAATCTGTAATAACATCCTCTCCGGTTCTACGCCTCCCTGATTTTTCTCATGCATTTGAGGTGGAGTGTGATGCGCGATCCTACAACAAGAAGATCGTCCTATCGTCTACTTCAGTAAGGCCTTGCATGGGCGAAACCTCGAGCTATCTACCTATGACAGGGAAATGCTCTCTCTTGTCCTCGCCATTCGCCAATGGCGCCATTACTTTCTTGGCCGGTCCTTCATCGTTAAAATAGACCAGCACAACCTTAAGTATTTGTAGGAGCAACACATCACTACCGATTCTCAACAACATTCATCATCGAATATAAGAAGAGGGTGGAGAACATGGATGCCAGTGCTCTTTCTCGTCGTGATTAGGCCAATCTCACGGCCCTCTCCCTACCAGTTCCTCGCTGGTTGTCATCCATTCGGGACGAGGTCACCTCTGACCCGGCATTGCAAGGCTTGGTTCAACGACTCCTCATCGATGAAGCTGTGGGACCATGTCGATTTGTAGATGACATTCTTTTTTTAAGGACTGCAACTACCTGCTTCACACTTCCGAGCTTATCCCTGTCCTTCTCAAGGAGTTCCACGTCGCCATGCATGAAGGATTTCACAAAAGTCTCCAGCGGATTCGTGAAAATTTGTATTGGCAGGGTATGCGGAAATTAGTTCATGAGTTCATCCGAGAATATGACCACATGTCAATGCAATAAGGCTCATCACCTTTCCCCATCCCGTCTCCTACAGCCGCTGCCAATACCGACACATATCTGGGCTCACATTTCCATGCACTTTAACGATGGTTTACCGCTTTCTAACGGCAAATCGGCTATTTACATCGTCGTGGATCGTCTATGTAAATAAGCACACTTCATGGCAATTGCACACCCATATGCAACTCCAAAAGTGGCACAGGTCTTCTTCGACAACGTCTTCAAACATCATGGTAAGAGCATTGTATGTGATTGTGACCCAACTTTCACTGGTGCATTCTGGACTGCTCTGTTCAATTTGCAAGACACAAAATTCAATTTTAGCTCAGCCTATCACACCCAAACATATGGACAGACTGAAGTTGTCAACCGAACATTGGAGAAGTATCATCGTTGTATCACCTCCGATAAGCCTAAGGATTGGACCACATGGCTGCCGTGGATTGAGTACATCTAGAACACTTCCTTTCACCCCTCCACTCGCGTGACACCCTTTGACATCGTCTATGTCGTCCACCTCCAACACTGTTATCTTATGTGCCAGGGACCACCAAATTAGAAGTCGTGGATCTTGCTCTCCAGGATCGCGATGCCAATTCGTCAACGCTTGACAATGACCCAGAATCGGATGAAGCAAGTCTATGATTGTCAGCACCGTGAGGTTGAATACTTTATCGGTGATTGGGTCTATTTGAAACGGCAACCATATTGCCAAAAGAGTTTTTCAACGGACCAATCAAAAGCTCTCGCCTAGATTTTATGACCCTTATCAAATTGCCCACAAAATTAGCCCAGTGGCCTACAAACTGTCATTGCCATCTGATTGCAAACTCCATCAAGTGTTCCACATTTCTGTACTCAAGAAGCAGATTGGGCCAAGGGAACTAGTTGCCACCGTACCACCAAATTATGATGATCAGGACAATTGTCCTCTTATTCCACACGCTGTTTTGGAGGTCCGTGATCGTTCGTCGGGCAAGCAACTTTTAGTTCACTGGAAGAACCATTCCATGTTTACCTAGTATTTTTCTGGTTAGTGTTTGGAGTCTGGTCCTTAATTTTAGGAGGAATAACCATGAGGTGCATCATGGATAGTTAGTGGATTGTTCACTTCTTATATTTAATCTTTTAATCCGTAACTTTTGGGGGGAATAGAAACCAGAAAATCGATCTACTTGGATCACCAATTGGAGATCTTGTCTCTCTCGAATGAGACAACCCCGTCCTCTTCTATCTTCTTGTTATTTTTCCTTCCAACACAGCTAAACGGGTTGCCGAACTCGTAATAGTTCAAAGTCTCAGGTAACTGAGAACTTAGCACATACCATTTGGCCTGGCACCAAGTAAGCCTCTCTTCCAGTTAATTGGATCAAGAACAAGATTTTCACCTCGAACAAGTTAATTAGAGTACTTGATTCAACTTAGGACAGATACATTCCTATAATGTAGATGGATTCTCTGAATAATGCCGATTTTCTTGTCTGTGAGCCGGGTCGCTATGTTGGATGTCCTGCTCCATTGGAATTCTAATGCTGACATTCTGTTGTATTGTGTGCATTCAGATAATAAAGAACACTGGTGGGAACTAATACACTTCATTATTGGGAGGATTCTCTTCCATTGCCGCCAAGGCTTTATATTTGTAATGACGACTATCAAATAACCTGAAAGAACTATTTACAGCTAATAGTCTAACGCTTCAGCATTCCAGGTCAAGGTAATGCTATCTTCGAATTTTGGATATGGATTATATTTTGATTCTTTTAGCCTCAAATGTTCCCGTCTGTAATAAATTAGAAATTGACTGTACCAGTGGCACGACACAATATATTTTGAACACAAATATGTTTGAATCTTTTTGATTTGGAGTCATATTAAAATTTTGTTAACATCAGTTCAAAGATGACTATTACAATATAATGTTTGGATAAAAGTAAGTCCAACTACAAGTATTTTAACTAGCAGTTGGTCACCCACAACGTGGGTGCAAGTTGAAGTGATTGAGAGGGTAATTTAGGAATAGAAAAATTGAAAATTTGTGTTAACACCAAAGTATACTTTCCCTTTATATATTAGAATATAAATGGGAGCAAATTCTGAATATAAAATAAGCAAGCATTTGAGGATTCATCA
>NMUG010005092.1:0-13374 GCA_002855965.1 Monotropa hypopitys | reverse complement strand
GCTTTTATTTGTTAAATACTTGTCTTTTATCGCTTTCAAAACCCATATCTGTTTAAAGAATTCGTTACTTTATGTCTTTCTCCTCGTTAGAATTCGGCACATGCTTGGCTTTGCCGGCTCCGCTGTCGCATACGAGAAGAACATAAAAACGTCTTCGCCCTAAAATATCTGCCGTCTAGCTCGGAATATATCCAGCTCGGTTATATACGATATCTTACAACTTGTTGTCGTCTAGCTCGGAAATATATCCAGCTCGGTTATATACGATATCTTACAACTTGTTGCCGTCTAGATCGGAAATATATCAAGCTCGGTTATATACGATATCTTATAAACTGTTGCCGTCTAGCTCGGAATATATCGAGCTCGGTTTATATATATATGATATCTTATACCCCTGTCCATACACATTACAGTATATTCTATCTCTCTACAGCGATTAACTTTCGCTTTCTTCAAAACACTTTCAAATAAAATAAAAATCCAAAATTCGATGTCTGAAGTGAAAGCTTGCAGTAGGTGTCAGAATCGGATCGAAGGAATGTCTTGTGAATCAGATCATTTCCGAAGCACTCGATATCCCGGGAGGATTTTTCCCACACTTAAAAAGACAAGGAAAACAAATATCCCCTCCCCCGATTTTCAAAACCCAGTCGAATCTCTGTCCGATTGGTAAAAACGGTTCCCTTTTCAAAGCCCGATTAAGACATATTCCGGCAACTTTTACAGAAAATATTTTTCCGGTCGAAGTTCTGTCCGACTAAAAAATACAAAACACTTTAAAATCAAAAACAAAAATTCCTCGATTCGTTGTCCGAAGTGAAAGCTTGTAGTAACTGTCGGAAACGGATCACTCGAATGCCTTGCGACCCGGGTCATGCCGTGTCACTTGATATTCTTTGGAATTTTCTAAACCAAAAATATCTTATCTAAACCAAAAATATCCCATCTTTTCTAGAAAACGGTCAAAGTCCTGTCCGACCTATTTTAAAACATTCCTATCCGAAACGCGGTCGGAATTCTATCCAACCGTAGAAAATCATATTTCAAGGATTTAGTCGAAGTTTCCACCCGACTAAAATCCAAAAATAGATTTCAAGGCACAGTCGAAATTCCGTCCGACTGCCTAAAAATAAAAACGACTCTTTAGTCGAAATTTCGTCCAGCTTAGAATAAATTTTCAAAACGCAGTCGAAGTTCTGTCCGACTGTCGTAAATAAAATTAAATTAATAAAACAAAATCATTTTTAAAAACACAGTCGGAATTCTGTCCGACTGTAGAAAAATCTTTTTTTCGCCGAAGTTCTATCCAGCTCAAAAATCTGACTTTTAAATACGTCGAAGTACTGTCCGACTACTTTCCAAACGCGGTCGAGTTTCTGTCCGACCGCAGAAAACTATTTTATGCCGAAGTTCCGTCCGGTTCATATAATTAATGTTTAAAATTACGTCGAATACTGTCCGAATATTTTAAACCATTCTTTCTAACGTGATTTAAATTCTGTTCAATCGCTGAAAATTATTTTACGCCGAAGTATTGTCCGGCTCAAAAATATCCTTTTTTCATCAAAACCGGATCAAAAGTCACTCGTATCCCTTTCAAAAATTCCCCTTACCAAAACCGGGCCGAAATCTGTCCGTCAACAACTATTTCCAGGAGTCATTTCATTTCATTCATAAATCAGTAATATACTTTACATTTCTCTTAGTCGAGAAAACAATCGATTTCAATTCAAAAAGAGATTTATTTCTAAAAAAGAAGTACCGAGAGGGCGAGTGGGGTGCCTAACACCTTCCTCATTCGTAATTTAATCCCCGAACTCAAATTTCTAGTTTTGCAGATACCTTTCCAAAATAAAAAGACATTTTCCTAAAATAAAATGACATCTTTTTATAACAAAATTTCCGGTGACTTGGTACACCGCAGCTCAATACCAAGTGGCGACTCCGAAAATTCGAAATCGGCATACTCAGGCCGCCATCATTTTCAAACAAATCCCAACATTTTTAAATTCAATCCATCAACATATCTTTTTTTGTCCCGGAAAACGTCTCCCGCAGGTCGGGAGGCGAGAGAAGGACGGAAAAATTTTCCGACGCGACAGATATAAACACAATAATAAATTTGCGACAATCTTAACTGCTTCATTACACCTCAAGTCTCTAAATATGTCACATACAAGTATCAACAATTAAGATTGGTTCAAGTACAACCAAGAAAGCAAGTAAAGTAATTATAACAATGATAAGAGTAAGGAAGGAATAACCCGGTATTATAGTGGTTCGGTCAAGCTTATCTGTGGTGTCATGTCTGACTTTTTTCGCAGAGAATAACCTCACGATTTAAATGCGATGATTGTTTGGAAATGCTATTTTAGAAAAACTGGGACCGTTTTGTAAAATTACAGAGTCGTCACCTAATATTTATAAGGGTGTTTTACGTCACAAAAATTCATCATTCATTGCAAATGCTTTTTTTGGAAATTCATCATCGGATTAACGATGGTTTTGTGTAGTGACTCTATTTGATTTGCGTACCAAAAATGTGGATTCAAGAATTTACTATTACAAGTGAGGAAGGTGTTAGTCAACCCTGATGCAAACTTCCCAGTTGATGAGTATGAGAAGAAAGCCACAATGAGCAGTAAATACGCAGACCCCGTCCCGCACTGGAATGATGTGTCACTGATGGAACACATCCCATTCTTTCTGGTCCTATGCACGGCTGAGCACCAAGTCATGGAGATAACTTCCCTAGGGGACACCATGGATTACTGTTACGACCCATTCCAAAATATAATATATATATATATATATATATTGGTAATGGATACGTAACTAAACAAAGACTCGAAACTAAACCCAAGGGATACAAAGACTCATCCCACACAACTCTCAATAAAATAAATTGCAGCGGAAATACTAAACATTTAAAACCTCAACATAAACTCCAATAACTACAACTGTAGCACTATGAGACCACCCCAAAGATCCAATAAACAGGATTTTATAAATCTCTCTCTCTACAACTCTCAACTGCACCAACACATAAGAGTCTCAAGAACTAAAGACAACCGTTAGATAATAGATAAGTAACAAGAAACCCCCACAAGGAGTATCACCTTCCAACTCTCCCAAACATATGGCATAGTGCCTTGGCTTGCAGTGAACCCAGCTAATCCTCCTGACCTGGATATAGATTGCAAAACAAACAAGCAAAAGATATCCAGGAGTGTCAGCTACAACAGTCAATATATGCAATTTGACAAGTAAATAAAGCAACTGTATCGAGAGAAACAAGGGGTTGTGCCTCTCCCAACTATCATATAATCATGCAAAGGCAACTGAACAAAGAAGACGAAAAGGGGTTGTGCCTCTCCCCAAGTGTCAAGTAATCATGCAAAGGTAACTGAACAAGGAAGCAAAAGGGGTTGTGCCTCTCCCGAAGTAATCACTCTATCATGCATCTCATATTCATGCAAGGATTTATTCCTTCGTACCCATAGTATAACTTTCTTAATTTAAGTTTATTGATATGTCAATTCTCTTATCAACTTTCTTCATATTAAGCAAGGGTGAACAAATCAAGCCCAAATCACTACTCGGCCTAACAACATATAATAGCAAGCCCCCCGGGACTATCCCTCTCATTTCCCCTACTCGGCCTAACAGCTTATAAAGCAAGCCCCCGGGGATTAACCCTCTCATTACCCCTACTCGGCCTAACAGCATATAAAGCTTGCCCCCGGGGATTTCATATTATTTCATTACCCCTACTCGGCCTAACAACTCATTTGAGTATGCCCAGGGTAATATCATTCCTCTCTCTCTCTTCATAGGTTTACCAATCATTATTCCATATTCTTCTCACTTAAGTGATATCAAACAAAAGATATATAATCTCGACATGTGATTATAACATACTCCTCATGCCCAAAGCATAAACAACTTTATAATAATCATGTCAATGCATAACAGTAACAATTTTCTCTCTTGTCCATGCTTGCATGTAAGTAAAGGAAACAATTAACTTCATGCAACACCACATAGAAAGCATATGAATATACACAACAACTCCACGTAATAACTCTCAAACCATCAAACATGTCTTTGCATATAAATCATCACATCTACATCATGTGAATACAATCATAACTCAACATAGTTTAAACATAAGCCAAACACAAGTCAAAAGACATATATGGAAATGTAGCCACACACTCACCAAGTATGTGGTCTCATGAAAGCAAGTCTACTGAGCTACCTTAGATGATTCTGGCTCGCCTCCTGTTTTAGCATTTCAAAAGTGTGTAAATAATCCCTCCTAAGTACTAATTATTAATTACATACTTAAACATTGGTTCTCAACTTCTTTAAACATTCTTAAATCCTCAAATCCTTTTAATATAGAGTTTACAAGTAGTATATGACAATCCTCCACAAACACTCCAACTTTCCTCAACATTTCCTGTAACACCCTTGAAATTTGAGAACATGTTTTTTTGAAAGTAAGGCATTGAGCAATAATAGATAAAACACTAATGATGCAATGAAGTCATTCCCACAACCAAAAATCATCACACAACCATGTCAGGCACATGAGTTTAAAAAGGAGTTCTACGGATGTGATTTATTACAAACCATGAATCTTTAAAAAAAGGAAAGTGAAACACAATGTCCACAAAGATTCATCCATGGATAATGCTTCAATGCTCCATGTCTCTACCAAAATGTGATTGATCCCCATCAAGCTATGCCACTGTCTTTTTCCCTACAAAAGAAAGGGTTAGGCACGACCGCCTAGTAGGAAATCTCAAACAAGTGTGATATATAAATGCATTGTACAAGGTGAGCTAAAGGCATGCATAAAAGTAGGAGTAACAATCAAGAGTAACGATAGCAAGGGATAGTCAATGTTCAACGCAAGGAGTGTGTAGTTTCAAGGATATCCAACAACATATCGACATACCAAATATTCACAAGAATGACCAAACAAGTTCAAGGATAGCCAACCACTATCCAACTCAACGAGGCATGTCACAAGGTATCCAATATTGTTAATGTGTCTCATTTTGTGTATTCGGGTCAACAACATTTTACCATAATGTTTAAGGTTATCATGTTCCATTGTTACCAATGTTCAAGTGTTCTTAACATAGAACAATTATTACACAAGTGCATCAATATTCCGTCATAAGGGCTCGTCAACCCTTACACGTCTATTCCCCGATTTCCCGTCTGTCGGGAGGGTTTGGTACTACCCCTATTGCGCAATGTCGTGGGAGACCCCGTTTGGTACATCCCAAGGCCTCAACCTGAATTTTTCAAGCACTTGATACAATTTAAAACCTCCGAAGAGTCTATAGGCCACGCCCACTATACAATTCCCCACATCATGTTCCAACTTTCCAACACAAGGCCAATATCTATATTATCAATTTCGGGTGGGTTTCAACATGTCAAAATGTTCGTATTGCTTTCAATTTCAAAGAAACAATGACAAATTCCATTTCCCCCAAATTTCCCAAGTTGACTAGATTAGGGTCATGCAATTAGATTTGGGGCTTTCCCACACAACAATCAATTAAACGCAACAACAATCGCAAGACTATCAACGAAGTAGTAATAGATCAAGAATCAAGGGGATTTCAACATTCAAGTCCAACCCTAGGCTTATACATGGACTCAACTCACAATAGTCAACAATCTCATAGATTGAAGGACAAAACACGTATATATGCATACACGATCAAGATCCTCTACCTTTTTCAAGAACAGATGGACTTACAAACACCAAGGTAGCTCCCACCACGGATTTGATTTGAGCCCAACAATGGAGGTTGCTTGAGCAGCTCCAAGCTATGAAGAACTTCAATAATCCAAGAGATACTTGAGAGATTTGGAGGATTTTGTGAGAAAAAGGGTGGAATAGAGGTTTAGAGAGTGAGTAAGAGGGAGACTGTTCGGTTTGGACGAGTTTAGAAAACCCTAGGACCAAAAATATGAAAATCCCGCACTTAAAATACCTCACAGCGTGCTTTCCCGTCCGGACGAAACACTCCCCGTTTGGACGAACCGGTCCCCGTCCGGAAGAAGCTCCTCTTCCTTCCGGACGAACGTGCCTGTTGCACCTGGACAAACTCTGGGGTTCTGCCAAAAGCTCCGTCTGGAACTCTGGCTTCCCCGTCCGGACGAAAAATGTGAAAACGAGCAGAATGATCCCAAACTTCTATCGAACCATCTTGACACCTCCTCAAGCACTTCCTCAAGCTTTCCCAAGCCAAACAACATCTCTCGAGCGTGCCATGGCGTCCTTGAACGTTCCAAAAGACTTTCCAAATGAATTTAGCGAATGAAAACTAATTTATTGGGCGAGGTAACTAACGATTTGACGAGGCGAGTACTAATATTATCAAATTATACATTTTTAATTTCGCTAACACTTTTGGAGTGTTACATTTCCTCTGATCGGTACGGGACCGCTATGGAACCGGTGTACCGCCCGGCATGCCGGCTGGAATGCCGGTTAGTATAATTTTGCCCAAATTCTGAAGGAATAACTCACTACTCAAAAATTGACTTGGCCGGTATGGGACCGGTACACAACCGGTGTACCGCCCGGCATGCCGGCCGGCATGCCGGTCCTTTATGTTTTCGGGAAAAATGGCTGGCCATACTTTAACGAGAAAATTTATACTATCCGGTACGCAATCGGTATACCGCTCGGTATACCGGCCAGTGTAACATCCCATAATTTTGAGAAACATTTTTTTTTAAATACAATTTAAATATAAACAATGAGAGTTAATAGTTGTAACAAAAGCAGCACAGTAGAAGTTCTCATTACATTTATTTATGATATAATATCAACTGAACGAAGTACAACAAGAAGTACAACTACTGAACTGAAAACTGAAACTGAAAAGAGTAAAGGAGAAAGGTGAGGGTCCCACCCACCCTCAGGAGTCAACGAACTCGAGTCAGCAGCTCTAACAGAATCAGCTGCGAGCAAACTCTCCAAGAACCCCTACAAGAAAAGTTGCCACAATCTGGAGAGGGAAAGAGTGGAGGGTCTGAGCAAAATACTAGCTCAGTAATGGTAACAGCTAAAGACTACAAGGCATGCACGGAACGCGCAAGTGAAAAAGCCCAGGTAAAAGTATAGTGAATTGTGAAGTGTAACGCAAGCACACACACTGCAGGCAAAGCTAAGAGTAACACCTAAACGAAGTACCAAACCAATCCCCATCACACAAATACCACTAGAAAATCCACCGAACCAAGACCACACTCTCAAAACCACTACCAAAGGAAAACCACTCAACAAATCTGTGGACCCCAACAACCCTGCCCAATTTCTTTCCTTTAGTGAGATATCAAAGTGTTGTAGATTTTTGGTGTTATTTAGATTGGAAGGTATTTGAGTTATCACGTACTTTCATTTCGTCAACAATGTTCTTTCCTCTTTAAGTAGTACCAATGCCAAGTGTTACCAAATCCAACAATATTGTTCCAAAGATTTACGAAGAGTAATGAAGTGTGTGTACCAATGTGTCCAACCATGTTTCCAAGATACCAAATGTTTTCAAAGGTAACAACAAGACATCCAAAGATAGCCAACCATTATCTAAGTTAACAAATCATATTCCAAGGTATCAATTTCTATCCAAGTGTTCCATTTCGTGTGTTCGGGTCAATCACATGTTACCATGATTTCCAATTTTACCAATATCCAATTGTTCTCAACCTAGAACAAGTATTCTCATAAGTGCATAGTCATTCCGTCATAAAGGCTCGTCAACCTCTACACGTCTATTCCTCGATTCCCCATCTGACGGGAGGGTTTAGTACTACCCCCATTGCACAATTTCGTGGGAGACCCCTTTCGGTACATCACAAGGCCTCAACCTGAATAAAAGCACTTGAAAATCCTCATTCCTCCGAAGAGTCGGTGGGCCAAGCCCACTATACAATTCCAACAACAATTTCCAACTTTCTAATACAAGACCATAGTCTAAATTATCAATGTTGTGTGGGTTCCAACGTGTCAATGTAATCATTATACTTTCAATTTCATAAAATCAACAACCCAACCCACTTTTCCGAATTTCCCAAAATTGACAAGACTAGGGTTTATGAAATCAAATTGGGGCTTTTCGCAAAACTTACCATTTGTTGGAATTTAGTTGGATTACGTTCAAGATGTGGATTTGGGATTGTCCAAGAATGATCCTCGTAGGATCCATCTCCGTCTTTGAGGTTCGTTGCATTCATTGCGTACTTATTATATTTTGGGTGAGTTTAGTAGAACCGTCCAACCATCTCAACAATACTAGCCTGAAGCTAGATCAAATTACATATGACACCTAGTGCCAAAACCAACAATAGTTCACCCAACTTTCCACATTTAGTTCCGAAGAGAAGTCATTCAAGTCAAGCTACCAACGTATTTCCAACAACAAGGTTCCAAGTCGACGCACTACCAAGTTCTCCACTCGACAACCCAAACCTCATGAATAGCCATCAAGAATTCCAATTTATTTGTTTCGACATAAAGTCCACCAACTTACACCATACATGACCAACAATTTCTCGAATGCCCACAAGCGACCAACTTACATCTCATTCGACTCAAGACATCTCAATTCATAATACTATCCACAAAGTTCCCAAGTCATTCCTTACGGTGCAATCCCTCACAATTTATTCGCACTTGACAACAAGATCCCGAAATGCTTACAAGGGTACTCACTCATCGTAAATTCAATCCACGACATCCCAAATCAGGTCATCCAAGCACACTTACCAAGAACACCATAATTTGACAAGAATCAACCCTCAATCATCCCATCCAATTCACTATGACATTCTATCGAACACAAGGCGACCATAAGTATACAATGTGCCTAGACTTTGTAAAATGATCCGCTCAACCCACGTACACAATCAAGACCACAAGGATACTCGTCAACAATGATAAAGATACCCAACGCCCAACTTAGAACAATCGAATTGAATTAAAGATGAAGGACACCGACTACGACCAATTGAATCGATAATCAATGAATTGAAGAGAAATGAAATCGAATAAAGCACGACTTATGCATATCGAGTAGGATTTAGAAGTTACCCACCGGAGGCATCGCCGGAGCCGCTGCCAGAAAACTCACCGGAAAGTTTGCCGGAAAACGTTCGCCGGACCGCCCCGAACTGAACCCACCGCTACGAAGCTCTCAACACGTACAACAACGTTTCTTCATGCTACAATTGGAGAAATCCAATGGTTAGACAGCAATGGAGGAGAGAAGAACTAGATCTAAAAATCTAGGGAGGGCGAAACTTACCGATTCAAGAGGATCCAAGCCTATGGATGCGAAGCCCTCGAAGTCCTCTTCAAGGTTGATGACGGATCCAAGCTCCAACTCCTCCTTCAATGGAGAGATGTGAGAGAGATAGAGAAGAAAGGAAGAGAGAGTTTTTGAGAGATAGAGAGAGGGGGGATTAGGGTAGAAATGAGGGATAGAAAACCCTCTAGCCAATTTTTGGGCATAAGGCACGACCTAGGAGCAAACGACAACATTGACCCTCATTAAAATCAATTTTCGCACAAAACAATACCCCCCCACCCACCCCGTTCGGACGAAGGGCTTCCCGTCCGTACGGACACCCCCTTTGGTCCGGACGACCACTGCAGGTGGTCAGGACGGGCCAAATGCTACTGAACCCCTCTCTGCTCTTCACTCCGTCTGGAACACTGCATTCCCCGTCCGGACGGGAATGACCAGACATTCCCAGAAACAGCTGGGACTTCACTGGGCTGCTTCGCGACACCTCCATGTGCACTTCCCCAAGGTTGGTCATCCTTCCTTGATGCCCAAAGGTCACACCACGGCCTTCTGAAGGAATCACGATGAATAAAACGATCGAATACTTACTTGTAAACGAGGCGGACGAATCGCAACCCGACGAATTATATGCCAACGAAGAGAAATCACGATCATGAGGCCAAGGTCGATTTATGGATTTAAAATAATCAATTTGAGATTCAATAAAATTTTTGGAGTGTGACAACCTACCCTCCTTACAAAAATTTCGTCCTTGAAATTTGCCGGAGTAAGGAGAAGGAAAAAGAGCGCAACAAGCCACGAAATCCCAAACGAAGAATCACGTCCACTAACTTCCACTGCGAACCAGTCGCATACACGATGAACAAGCAACAAACCTTTAAAACGAGAATGCAAATCCAACGAGAGATGGATTTCAAAAAGGGAATCAAATGTACACTCACAATCCACAATCGGTAGATGATGAAACCAAGCGACCATAATCAAGGAACGAAAGTCCAGGAACGGACTACTCCAACGAAAGTCGCACAATGAGATTCATTTCATCTTCAATGCAAGAAGCAAAAGATCACCTGCCAAATTCTCCAAAAGAAGCCACACTATTTCGAGAAGACGCACAATCCCACACGAAAGCGCGACTAAGTCACGGACACGCCAAGATGCTAAAGCCGCAAACGGTAGACTATTCGTAACCATCCCGAATCCCGTATGCAAATTTATGTTTGTAATCACTAAGAAACAAATACACACGTCCTGGTGTGATAACAGAGTGACATATGAGATCGTTTTGAGAGGCCCCGGTCGAAGGCGTTTCCCAAATAAATACACGCACGTCAATCTTACATCACACAATCAAAGAAAACACACACACACAACACCAAAAGTGCAAGTGTTAAGTCCAAGCACCATGACTTAACACAAACTCATGCCAAGTCTACTATTTCAATATGCAGTCGTACCCGTTTTCCCAAGTTTCTCTAATTGCGTCGCCTCAAAAATCTGCATTCTTCCACGAACGATCACGAACAATTCGGTACGAGAGCAAAGAAAAAAGCTATGACAAGAGAAGAAGTCAAAATTTTCTTGTCACGATTCAACAATTTTCAACGAAAAGCATTTTTTGAACAAAACAAGGTGAGGACATCCACGCATGAAGTCTTAAAGAGGGAAGCCAAACAAGAATGCAACGGCAAGTCTCACATATATCACTAGTTAGCACATAATCCCTTAGTCTAGAAATCATTAAAAAATTTATATTCAATTTTCTTAAATCTTAATTTTGTATCAATAATTCAACAATAATCACATCATCAAAACATGAGGGAACAATATGGAAAGGAATGAAATGAGAGGGAGACTTCTCATATTCTTCTTCCTCAAATTCTAGATTCCTCATATTTTTATCCTCACACATTTTATGTTTCTTTTACCAATATATCATTTACCATAACTCATTGCTCAATACCCATTACACTCGTCTGAACACAAAACTCCATACTCACATATACATAAAAATACTTCTTTTCCCACACATATCACACCATTTTTACTATTTTTCACACACATACAACACCACGCACGAATATATGCATCCTAGTGTGATAACCGAACGACATTGGAGGCTTGATTTGAGATGCGTCATACACTTGCTCTTCTCAAATCAATCCATACAGGTCAACCATATATCACAAGACCCAAGAAATATACACACCAACACCAAGATGTATACGTGTCAAGTCCCAAATCAACATAGGTACAGCACTATACTCACACCAACTCTACTATACATTCGTACCCAAATTTCTCACAATCAATTATTTTAATCTCATTTGTATATTCTTTATTCTTTTAGTATAAACTTTTCAATCTTACTCAATGTCGTTTCAACTCATATTATATTTCAATCCATATACTTTTTTTTTAATTTCTTTCTTTTAGAACTCTTACTAGAATACTCTTACTCAACCTACTCTTCTATTCCTGCTCCCTCTGCTGCCACTAGTTCTTCTTGCCTTTCCCACTCCAAGCCAATGGAGGCTGAAGAGATCTCGTCTCTTATTTGCTGATTTTTACGATAGATTTTAACAATGCTTATTAAAGGAATAATAAGGAATGCACTATCGCATCAAGGACAAGCTCTATACTCTGATACTAAACTCAACGACACCATATTGTCCACAGTCTAGCTGATTCCACTAGTGTACACAATCTCTAAACCTTAGCTCTGATACCACAAAATATGTCATGACCCAATCCTTATAATTGTAGAGCCAATCATCTATGGTGACACGTGGCAGATTCATACAATCTCAAACTCTCTCGTCACAATCACAACTCACTAATACATCTGCAATAAAATAGAAATTGTTGACTCAAATAAAGATATATCTCATAATATTTGATGATAAAATGCAACCCCAACTCAACAATGGGAAATATGTCCTGGCCCAACCCACACTAATGTACAAAATAAGAATATACTCTCTGATACAAATAGAAAGTAAAAACCCTCTCCACGATACAATAAAAGACAAAAAAAATCTCTAACACAACATGACTCAACTAATGACAGTGATCCACTAACAGACGCCTCCATGCTCTACTCTACTGCAACTAGACTGACTAAACTCTAGCCTCGATCACCTAAAAGAAATGTGTAAAAACAAGTCAGCACGATGACTCTATGAATACTATAGAAAAGTATATTAAAGAGAAGCAAAATTGTTACACTCTCGAAAATTTAAATATTTTCCTTGTATTTCTTCTAGACTGTGCTATCCAAATTAATGGAATTCCTTTAAAATCCAATCGAAGTTATGATGAAGTAGACCTCCCCGGGACCCAAATTTTAGAATTGACGATGTTTAGGAGGTCCAGGATGGTATTCGAGAGTGTTTTTCAATGCTCGGGTGATTTCCACGTCGTTTGGCAATCACATAATCTTATTTGAGTAAGATATTATTCCAAGTTTCCATGTTGGAACCTTTTATCGAAATGTAGGGGTCCACCCCTTGGATTTCATTTCGATATAGGAGTGTCTCTGATGACCCTTTTCATTGTTGTATTTTGATATGGACTCCCCTTTGTTTTTCTTCATTTGGATATGTCAAGCCTCCTGATGGATCTTGCTTGTGTGACATTTCGATATGGGGTCTCCCTTTTCTTTCCCTCATTTCGATATGTGAAGTCCTCTGCCCTTCACCTCTTTATGAGCATTTCGATATACCCTTGGGTATATCAAAATATGTTGCCCTTTGATCCTTCCCTCTTCAGCCTCATTTCGATATGAGGGTTAGTCAATCGAAATGTGGCATTTCGATATACCATTTAGGGTATATCGAAATGAGAATCTCTCTGCTCGATTTTTTCTTCTTGAGCATTTCGATATATCCCTTGGGTATATATGAAAATGCATTCACCTCTGGTCCCATTCTCTTCAACTTCATTTCGATATGAGGTAAGACAAATCAAAATGTGGTATTTCGATATACCATTTGGGTGAGCATTTCGATATACCCATTGGGTATAT
>NMUG010005091.1:0-13374 GCA_002855965.1 Monotropa hypopitys | reverse complement strand
ATATTAATATTTCTCTTGTATTCATATTCATGTTATCATCCCAGTGTCCCTTTTTTTCTTTTCAAAAACAAAAAACAAAATAAATAAATAATTAAATCTCTTGATTTAGATCACCGGTGAAATAAGCAACCTTTGTGATCTGAATTGGGAAATAGTTTGTGAGTCAACTTTTCGCCGGATTATTTATTATTCCTTTGAGATTTCAAACAAGAAACAAAAATCAAAATAGACTAATAACCAAAATATCTTGATTTAGATCATCGACGAAATAAGTAACCCTTGTGATATGAATCGGGAAATAATTTATGAGTCGGCTTTTCACCGAGTCATTTATTATTCCTTTGAGATTTCAAACAAAAACAAAAATTAAAATAAACAACTAATTAAATATCTTGATTTAGATCACCAGCGAAATAAGTAACCTTTGTGATCTGAATTGAGAAATAATTTATGAGTTGGCTTTTCGAGCGGATCACTTATTATTTCTTTGAGATTTCAAAAAAAGGTAAAAACCAAAACAAAATAATTAAATCTCTTGATTTAGATCACCGGTGAATTAAGTAACCTTTATGATCTGAATCGGGAAATAGTTTATGAATCGGCCCCGACCGGATCATTTATTATTTCTTTGAGATTTCAAACAAAAGTAAAAATCAAAACAAAATAATTAAATCTCTTGATTTAGATCACCGGCGAATTAAGTAGCCTTTATGATTTGAATTGAAAAATAGTTTATGAATCGGCCCCGACCGGATCATTTATTATTTATTTGAGATTTCAAACCAAAATAAAAACAAATAAACAATTAAATCTCTTGATTTAGATCACCGGTGAATTAAGTAACCTTTGTGATCTAAATCAGGAAATAATTTATGAATCGACTTTGGCCGGATCATTTATTATTCCCTTGAGATTTCAAACAATAAAAAAACAAAACAAAATATTAGAATAAATCAAATCTCTGTCCATTTAATAAAAGAAAATCACAAAAACAAACAAAGTTTTAAATTCATTATAGTTCTTGTAAATACTCCATTTTATTATCTCTTGGCCGAAATATTTTTGAATTGGGTTAATAAAGGTTGATTTGAAAAATGAAATACCGAAAGGGCGATGTAGGGTGCCTAATACCTTCCCTACTCGTAACAGTAAATCTCC
Organism: Monotropa hypopitys; assembly: GCA_002855965.1. NCBI lineage: Eukaryota > Viridiplantae > Streptophyta > Magnoliopsida > Ericales > Ericaceae > Monotropa > Monotropa hypopitys. Next base: position 12,216 of record NMUG010005091.1, on the reverse strand, counting down.
GAACCCAAAACTCTGGTATTCACAGAATAAACCTTTTCAAAAAAACTGGTGACTTGGCACACCATAGCTCTATACCAGGTGACAACTCTAAAAAACATATTAATAATGAAGTGTATGTTGTTTTGATAATTTCAATTTGTTGTTAACCTGACATTTTAAAGTTTAAATATAAAATCTAAACGTCCTTTTTATTTCAAAAACCCGTCACATTAAAGCCAAAAAAGAAGATAGAGTACGAAATTCCCCCTTCCCTTGCGGGGCGGGAAGACCAAAAAAATATCGAGACGCGACACGGGGGACACTTTAGTGGAAGAAAGACTGCGAATAAAGAATTACAAAGTGGTTTTTATTGGCCATCCCTTTTCAAAGATGCTCACGAATTTGGAAGGACTTGTCTTCGGTGCCAACACTTCGGAAACATATCTAGACGAGACATGATGCCGCTATCCACTATTTTGATAGTGAATTTTTTTGATATTTGGGGGATAGATTTCATGGGTCCATTCATTAATTCTTTTGGCAACAAGTATATCCTTGTAGCAGTCAATTACGTGTCAAAATGGGTGGAAGTCGTGCCAACCCAGACCAACGATCACAAGTTCGTCATTAAATTCATTAAGAGCCATATTTTTAGTAGGTTGGGCTACCCCTGGGAAATCATAACTGATAATGGGACACCTTTTTTCAATAAGTATTTCGCTATGTTGGCCACATGCTATTCTATTTCCCACATGGTTTTTGCACCCTATCATCTACAAATGTGCGACCAGGTAGAATAATCAAATCACGAGAAATACTTGAATGAACAGTGGGCGTAACAAAAAAATTGGTCAAACTGATTGGATGATGCATTGTGTGCCTACATAATGACTTACAAAACACCTCTTGGCATGTCCCCTTACTGCTTGGTTTTAGGTAAATCATGCCACTTACTGGTAGAGTTAGAGCATAGGACACTATGGGCTATTAAAAAGTTCAATTTCAGTAGACCCGGTGCGGGAGCCCACCAAACGTTACAACTAAGAGAGCTTGAGGAGATGCGAAATGATGCTTATGAGAGTGTGCAAACTTATGAGGATAAAACCAAGGCTTTTCTGGACAAGTGCATTCTCCACAAATCCTTCGAGCCCAATCAAAAAGTGTGGCTTTTCAATGCTCGTTTGAAACTCTTTCTCAAGAAATTGAGATTGAGGTGGGATGGACCATTAATAGTTTGCACGGTGTTCCCTCATGGAGCAATAGAAATACAAGATCAACGACATGGGTCAATCTCAAAAGTGAATGGGCAAAGGCTTAAACTATACATCAAAAACATACATGATGAAGGCCTAATTGAGGATATTAATCCTGTCGACCCAGTATATGCAGATTATTGAGCTTGCATTGAGTCTAGGAGAATATAAATCTATGAAGGTTGAGATACGGATAGTGATGACCATTCTCGAACGACCGAGGATGGTCTAGTATAGTCACCCATATAGCTAACCTTAATAATGTATGATTTGGAATTACCTCGATAAAGTACGAATGATTCTAAAAAGTGGTTGGAAATCTCTCAATAATGGTAAAGCCAAAAAGTGCAACCTAAGAGAGATTAATCTATAAATACTGACCTACCGAAAAATACTGGGTCATTCCTTCTCTAATGTATTATTAAGTGAGCCAAATGAAAAGAAAGTATATCTCATAAAATCCACGTGACAGAGGGGTGGATTTTTTGGATTTAACCTTGTCATTTTTCTTCATAAATAGTTTGTTAGTCTTTTGTAAGTAGCCATGTCAGTAGATATGTTTTTAGGCTTCCCGGAGATTTCCAAGTTGAGTTGGCAATGAAAATTCAATTCCCTTACACAGTTGTCCGGACGAACCCTGGCCCTTGTTCGGACGAGATCCTTAGTCCCACAATGCAAACTCTCGGGTCATGTTGTCTTAACCACACATCACTTTCATCTATACCAACTAGAAAAATTTGTGTTTTGGGTGAATTCGTCCAGACGACCACTGACCCTCGTTCGGACGAGCTTGCGGGAAAGTTAAAAAAAGAGAGTTCGAACTGGGTCAGTTGGTATTCTCTGCCATTCTCTCTACATTTCTATCTTTCCTAGGCACTTTTCCCAACTTCAAGTAGGCATGTATGATCTCCGAGACCGGACCGATTATTACTATGCCCAATAATCCATGGCAAGAGAGGAAGCGTATAAGCGCGACTATGACTACCGCGATTTCTTTGGTCGTCTCCTTGGACTCCATATAAGCCACATAATATCCACCATATCCCGTGTGAGATTTGCATTACATTATAGGTCATTTAAGATTAATAATTGAGATTAATGTAATTAAAAATGTTATCGAATGGAAATTAGTAATCAAAATAAATTATTAAGCTTAAGTAAGTGAATTTAAAATTTTATGGAATTTTTTAGGAAGTTTTGGAAGTTTTTAGAAGTAAATAGAGGTGTGGTAAATCTAATTGAAGGTTTTAATTAGTTCTGGGGGTTATAGTGCAAGAATAGGAAGCTAAAACTGAAAAATATAATTTAAGAAGAAAAATTGAAATTTGTTGCAAAGGTGTCGATTGAAGGATTTGTCGTTAAGATGGAAGATAGATACAGGAATGTATCTACTGGGCTACGTGTGTGGATGTGTCGAGAGAATAACATCATGGGTTGTGTTTTTATGAGATGAGTTCGGCAAGTGTGGTTGTAGTGGTTAATCGGTTTGTTGATATAGACATAATGAACCAAATTCATAAATGTATAAAACATTAACTTCTGATCAATTGTCGATCCTAAAGTCAATCAGTGCATACAAAATCAAAGTGTTAAGTTGTGTGTGAGAGGAAGAGAGTTTAATCCGAGAGAGAAGAGTAAGGTGAAGATAGAAGGAAGTTCGAGTAAGTTGAGTTGCAGAAAGAATTGAGGAAAGAGACGGTGAATAGTGGATAGGGGATTCAGAACATAAGTTTGCAGCAAAAGCTTTTGGATTTTTAATACGATCAACTGAGGTAAGGAATCCCAAATCTAATTTTTCAGAGTTATTCTATATCATGCATAGATCATTTAGTTAAATTTTGAGGCAAAACAAATAAAATTTGATAGTGTAATTGGATCAAAATTTGAAAATTGAAGAAACCCATAGAATCATACCCAGCACCGGGATGGACACCGGTGCCATCGGTGGTGCAGCCGGTGCATCGACCAGTTGGCCTTTGGTTCTGTTAGCGAGTTCTAAGGCTAATTTTAAGGATCGGGGTTTGGTTAAGAACTTTTGAGAGAATATTTGGGCTATTGATTAGTACCTAATCAACATTACTAAATCATATTGCTCTTAAAATCAAGTTTGGAATTATAAAAGATTGATTAAATAAGTTGATGAGGAGACTAGAAATAGCATAAATCATGCATATTATACCATTATCGATTCTAAAGTAGTTGGTTGGTTATTGTTATATATTGATCAGCCATCATCAATGGCTCATCGGGAAGGCAAGCAGGCCAGTCAATAGATCATTGTATTTCAGGTGAATACAATTATGGACTTTCTTAATTAGAGTAGTATGCACTCTTAGTAAAACATGTGTATTTAAAATATTTGGAGTAAAGGGATGGAAATCTAAGGATCACGTGATTTCAGAAAGAAAAGGATGAAAAGGAATGGTTTGAAATACAAATATGTGTTTTGATAGAGAACTAAAGGAAAATGATTTAGAAAGGATAAATGTTGTTTATAAAAGAAGAGTTTTGGAAATATAATTAATAGAAAGGTTTTTAGAATTGAAAGAAGAGGCATAATTTGAAAAGCGAGAAAGTTTGTTATAATGATTTTAGTAATTTGAATAGAAAGGAAGGTTTTAAAGATTCAGATCATACTATTATAGCCTTGCATCTTAGCCCCAAGGCTAATGTAGGGGTGTTATGCCTAGCCCCAAAACAAATGTAGGGGTGTTGTGCCTAGCTCCAAGACAAATGTAGGAGCGATGTATAGAGCCCGCTGGGACGTTACTACGAGCGGACTTTGGTTCATTACCTGTATACCTATCGGGAATGTTTCACAAGGTTACAGATCTATCATAACGTTGGTCAACGGAATTGAATGACCCTTGGCTATTATGGTTTTGGGATGAGTTATGATTAGTATGGTTTTGAGATGGATCCTATTTATCCTTGGAAATTAAAAGAATTTCTTAAGACGAGACATTGAATTAATAAGAGATTTAAAAGAGAAATGAGACCTAATGGTTTTTCTGTGATTAGAGAAAATGGAAGTTGTTTTGCGAAATGGGTATTGAAAGTGAATATAAAATGATATGTTATTAAAAAAGAAGAATAAAAGACATTTTTGGAAGGAATTTATATAAGGAGTAAAGAGTTTTCAAATGAGATGAATATTGGGAAGTAGTGATCTTTAGATATTTTTATTTTTCTTTATTGTGTATTTCTATAGTATTCACCAGCCGTCGATGCTGATGCACACTTGTGCTTTTCTTTTTAGGTGTTTAGAGCTAGAGTTTACAGTCCAGTCCAGCTATTGAGTTGTAGAGTTGTTAGAGTGTGTTGTTGTAGCAGTGAGTCTTTTTATCTTATCCTTTGATGTATTTGAAAGGATGTTTATCTCTCACTTGAGTCTGCTTTCAGATTGTTTAGTTGAGATATAGTGGAGTTGTATAGGGCATGTTGCCCAGAGTTTTATTTATTTGAGTCTGTATCATCAGAGTTATGTATTAAAAGATTGTATTAAATTTTTTAGTGATTTTGTGTTGATTAGTAGTGGATTAGTGTATGATGTCACCACATGTCGTCCTTGAATAATTGGATTTATAGTTATCGGGAATGAGGCGTGACAATTTTGGTATTAGAGCCTAGGTTAGATGTTCTGTAGACTGGTGGTGTTGAGTCATTTGGACTGTGGACAATAGGGTGTCATTGAGTTGGAGTTAGAGTATCTTTCCTTGTCGTAATTTCTTAATTATTCTATTTGATGAGCAGAATTATTATGGAGGGTGGTGTGTGTCAAGATGGGGAGCAATAGTCATTATGTTCTGTTGGGAAGAGGCATGAGAGGTAGAATGAGCTAGAAGGAGCAGAGCATGCCAATGTAGATTCGGCGCGTCAGCTTTAGGAGGCCATGATAAGAATGGCAGAGAATCAGGCCCAATATTTTGAAAAACTTCCTGTACAGCCGATCCCAGAGCAAAGTCCAGTGGTGGACCTTCACACTTCTATATTTAAAAGCTTTAAGGCGCTGGATCCACCGACCTTTACTGGGACTAAGGGGGGGGGATGATGGCAAAAATTGACTGATGAAGATTAAGCAGATCTTTAATATTATGAGGGTGGCCGATGATGATAAGCTGAATCTAGCGGTATTTATGCTATCTGAAGAAGCATATCGTTGGTGGCAGTCTTTATAGAGAGTGTTATTAGCAGCAGGGGTGGATGTTAGGATATCTTGGAGAGATTTTGAGGAAGCTTTCAATGAGATATATTTTTTCACTATTATCAGAGTGAGAAGAGGAAGGAATTCATGTTGTTAGAGCAAGGGGATATGTCAGTTGAGGAATATGTGACAAAGTTCACAACTCTGTCTCGTTTTGCACTATTTATGGTCACCACGGAGTAGATAATGTGCAAGAAGTTCCAATTGGGATTGAATTCCCGGATCCAATCAAGAGTAGTAATTTTGGAAAAGCAAAGTTTCAGAAAACTGATTGCAAAATCTAAGATAGTGGAGAAGGAGATTGGAAAGATAGATGATTAACGGGAGCAGTCAAGAAGGGCTCAAACTAGCAATTATCCGCATTAGAGTGGAGTTGGAAATCAGAGTGTGTAGTAAAGTGGAGGGTCATTTCAACCCTCAGGGCAGAGAGGTAGTGATCAAAATATGAGTGGGCAGAGGAGAAATGCAACTACTCAGTAGCAAAATTATTCGGGTAGACAGGATTAAAAATTGCAGTTGTTAGAAGTGAAATGTTTTAGATGTAATCAGATGGGGCACTATGCCAGAGACTATTTTGAGAAACATATATCTTGCTATAATTGTGGTCAACTAGGTCATATGAGGTGGGAATGTCCTCAGGCTATGGTAGAAGCATCGTCAGTATGGGAATGCTCTAGGTAGGGATCGCAGAGCAATATGTAGTTCTAGAGGAAGGGGAAAAGCCAACCTTCGGGAGTGGTCAGATAGAGTAGAGTTTTTGTCCTTACGGATCAGGATATTCCAGCAGCCCATGATGCGAATTCATGCACGTCTTAAATTTTGGGGCAAAATTTCTATAAGTTGGGAAGAGTTGCGAGATCTGCATTACATTATAAGGTCATTTAAGATTAATAATTGAGATTAAAGTAATTAAAAATATTATCGAATGGAAATTAGTAATCAAAATAAATTATTAAGCTTAAGTAAGTGAATTTAGAATTTTATGGAATTTTAGAGGAATTTTAGGGAGTTTAGAAGTAAATAGAGGTATAATAAATCTAATTTAAGGTTTTAATTAGTTTTGGGGGTTATAGTGCAAGAATAGAAAGCTAAAATTGAAAATGTAATTTAAGAAGAAAAATTGAAATTTGTTGCAGAGGTGTCGATTGAAGGATTTGTCATAAAGAGGGAAGAGAGATATAGGAATGTATCTACGGTGCTACGTGTGTGGATGTGTCGAGAGAATATCTACATGGGTTGTATTGTCATGAGATGAGTTTGGCAAGTGTGGCTGTAGTGGTTAATCTATTTGTTGATATAGACGTAATGAACCAAATTCATAAATGTATAAAACATTAACTTCTGATCAATTGTCGATCCTAAAGTCAATCAGTGCATATAAAATCAAAGTGTTAAGTTGTGTGTTAGAGGAAGAGAGTTTAATCTGAGAGAGAGAAGAGTAAGGTGAAGATATAAGGAAGTTCAAGTAAGCTAAGTTGCAGAAAGATTTGACAAAAGAGACGATGAACAGTGGATAGGAGATTTAGAACATAAGTTTGCGGCAAAAGATTTTGCGTTTTTAATATGATAAACTGAGGTAAGGAATCCCAAATCTAATTTTATAGAGTTATTCTATATCATGCATAGATCGTTTAGTTAAATTTTGAGGCAAAACAAATAAAATTTGATAGTGTAGTTGGATCAAAATCTAAGAATTGAAGAAACCCAAAGAATCGTAGATCGGGGGCATGACTGGGTCCAGCACCGGGCTAGACACCGGTGCCACTGATGGTGCGGCCAGTGCATCGGTCGATTGGCCTCTGGTTATGGCAGTGAATTCTAAGGCTGTTTTAAGGATTGGGGCTTGGTTAAGAACTTTTGAGAAAATATTTGGGCTATTGATCAGTACCTAATCAGTATTACTAAATCATATTGCACTTAAAATCAAGTTTGGAATTATAAAAAAGTTGATTAAATAAGTTGAGGAGATTAGAAACAGCATAAATCATACATATAATACCGTTATCGATTCTAAAGTAGTTGGTTGGTTATTGTTATATATTGATCAGTCATCATCAATGGCTCATCGAGAAGGAAAGCAGGATAGATCATCGTATTTCAAGTGAATACAATTATGGACTTTCTTAATTTAGAGTAGTATGTACTCTTACTAGTAAAACATGTGTATTTAAAATATTTGGGGTAAAAGGGATGGAAATCTAAGGATCACATGATTTCAGAAATAAAAGGATGAAAAGGAATGATTTGAAATACAAATATGTGTTTTGATAGAGAACTAAAGGAAAATGATTTAGAAAGGATAAATGTTGTTTATAAAAGAAAAGTTTTGGAAATATAATTAATAGAAAGGTTTTTAGAATTGAAAAAAGAGGCATAATATGAAAAGCGAGAAAGTTTGTTATAATGATTTTAGTAATTTGAATAGAAAGGAATGTTTTAAAGATTCAGATCATGCTATTATAGCCTTGCATCTTAGCTCCAAGGCTAATGTAGGGGTGTTATGTCTAGCCCCAAAGCAAATGTAGAGGTGTTGTGCCTAGCTCCAAGGCAAATGTAGGAGCGATGTATAGAGCCCTACCGTTGGGACGATACAACAAGCGGCCCTTGATTCATTACCTGTGTACCTATCGAGAATGTTTGACAAGATTACAGATCTGTCATAATGTTAGTCAATGGAATTGAATAACCCTTGGCTATTATGGTTTTGGGATGAGTTCTGATGAGTATGGGTTTGAGATGGATCCTATTGATCCTTGGAAATTAAAAGAATTTCTTAAGAAGAGACATTGGATTAATAAGAGATTTAAAACAGAAATGAGACCTAACTATTTTTTGTGATTAAATAAAATGGAAGTTGTTTTGCGAAATGGATATTGAAAGTGAATATAAAATGATATGTTATTAAAAAGAAGAATAAAAGACATTTTTGGAAAGAATTTCTATAAGAAGTAAAGAGTTTTCAAATGAGATGAATATTGGAAAATAGTGATCTTTAGATATTTTTACTTTTCTTTATTATGTATTTCTATAGTATTCACGAGTCGTCGATACTGATGCACGCTTGTGCTTTTATTTTTAGGTATCTGGAGCTAGAGTTCACAGTCCAGTCTAGCTGCTGAGTTGTAGAGTTGTTAGAGTGTGTTGTTATAGCAATGAGTCTTTTTATCTTATCCTTTGATGTATTTGAGAGAGTGTTTATCTCTCACTTGAGTCTGCTTTCAGATTGTTTAGTTGAGATGTAGTGGAGTTGTATCGGGCATGTTGCCCATAGTTTTATTTACTTGAGTTTGTATCATCAGAGTTATGTATCAAAAGATTGTATTAGAGTTTTTAGTGATTTTGTGTTGATTAGTAGTGGATTAGTATATGTTGTCACCATGTGTCATCCTTGGATAATTGGTTTTACAGTTATCAGGAATTAGGTGTGACATCTCGACCATCCTTCACATGCCCAACAATGATGTTGGTGAGATTCCAGCCGTCTGGCTGAAGATGCTAAACTTAGCGCTATATTAGAGTCAACTAAAGGTTTATTCTCGTTCTTTCTTTTTGCTTTTATACTTATATATTTATATATATATAGTTTCTTGTTTGTTTGTTTGTTTGTTTATTTGTTTTGGAAGTCTAACATGCCACGAGTTCATTTACAATAAGTTGGGGGGTATTAGCCTTCTCATTTCACCAATGACTTAGCACGTCCATCTGGTGATATCTTTACTCGCTTATCTATTGAGCACGTATTTAGTGAGGACATTGAACGGTTCAAGTTAGGGGAGGGTATTACATTTCAATGCTTCTTGTTTCATTTCATTTCATCTCTTTCTCTTAAAATAAAAAAATGAAAAAATAGTGGGATCATTTTTGCATGAGATTTGTGTAGATATAGTATGAGTAGAATAAATTGGGTTGAGATGTGCTTTTTACCACTTAGAGATAAATGATGAGATTCTAGTTGTTTTCATTAATATATTTTGAACTTCTTTTGTCACCTATTTCACACTTCACATTGCACGAACTTAGTCCTTGAGTGGGTGACAACTAATTTGTCCCCAATGGCTAGATTAGTGGAGATTTGTCACCCTTGTGAGTTTTAGAACCATATATTTGATTAGAGTGGTGTCACATGAATTTACTGTTTGTCACCAAAGAAATATAATCGTTGATGGATCTCATTATTTTTTTCAAGTCAAGTATTGGAATGAATTACATTTATGCATCTATTAGCTTTAGACATTCACTTGGTGAAAGGATTTTAGGTATTTTGTTCTACTTTGGACCGATTCATGCCAATTTGAGCCTCACACATGATTCCCTTTTTCTTGTTCAGCTCCACCATCCATATGATGTCTTGAGAAATGGTAGAACATGATTGTGTTGGGGTAATTTTTTGAAAGAAGTTAAGGCGACTCGGTATTCCCTCATTTTTATATAGTGATCTTCCCATGGAAGCAAAAAAATTAATCTATGGTGGGGGAATCAAAAGAAGCAAGAACAAAAATATTCTTCCACAAAAAATTATAACAAATGGGGAGACACAAATGCATCACGAAGGAAAGGAATGGGGATTGCAAAGAAAGAACAATGTTGGAAGAAAGAGTGTATGAAAGAATAAATGATTTGAAAGATAAAAGAAGGATGAATTGATGTTTGTTTGGATGTTTATGGCCTGCCACACTCTATTCTCGAGACATCCATTTTTTCAACCTTAGCCATGATACATTATCCATTGAATTAACATTATAACAAAAAATAAAGACCTAATTGATCCAAAGGGGTGATAGCAACGGATTTGATGTCATTTAGAGAGAGTTTCAATACTTTGACCATTTCGTTCGTGAGATCTACTTTCCACTTTATAAAGCATTTTTTGTGTGTCAATGTATAGAATACTTTGATTTCCATTACATAAACTCCAAACTGCACATTTGAGAGTGAAGAAAAGTGGCCATGTATTGAGTGATAATTCATTATGAGAGCATGCCATAGTGAGAATTGAAGTCGAGGCTAGGTCCGGAGGGAGCATTGTGTTGTCATTTACTCTCAACTATAGTCCACATATACACACTAGGGTAAAGTGCCAATGTTGTTTGTTCATAACATTAATGATTGGGACTAATTTCTTGTCAAACATATCTTTGTGGTAATTGCATATTATTGATTCAACGAGTAGGAAAGTACTTCATTTATATAGAATTCATGCTTAATGATTCACGACGTTTTGTGGATTGTCATTGCTAAAACCCTCACGAGACTTCTGTGACACCCAGGATGAATCTTGAGCCCACGGTAAAAACATAATGGTCACTGTAACACCCTGAAAATTTTAAACCATTTTTTATAAGTATAAAATGGATAATATGGATAGGATAAAACTCACTACCCATATTATCAAGTCTGTGAGGTATCCAATAAATAAAAGAATCCATTAAATGATAGAAAGATACAGGAGAGTACAAGAGAAGTAGAAGAAACAAGTACAACAACTATCTATAACATCTACAAAGGGAAAAAGAACTAAAAGTGCAAAGGAAAGACTACCTCTAAAGGAAGTCCAGCAGCTACTCTAGAAATTCCAGTCTAGAAGCGGTCCTAACCCTGCAATATAGAACACTGGGAGAAAGAGGAAGGGGTCTGAGCTATCCACGTGCTCAGTAGGAAAACCTCTAACTACTATCAAGCATGCACAAGGTGGATGGGTGCCTAAGTGTCCACATGCAAGAAGTGTAAAGACAGAAAAGGAGATAATACTAAAGGCATGCAAATGTATCCTTGGTGTCCAATGGATACAAGTACCTCACTAATCAAAGGCAGACTCAAATCCTCCAAAATTCAACCGATGTGGACTACAATCCGAACACAAGTCTAAACCTCCACAATTAGGGTAAGACAACTACCAAAGCCCACTAGAAGGGCCCAAAGAATACTAACGCCAAGACCAAACCTCTCAACTCATTCCGAAAATCCTCTTCCAACCATAGACGCTGTTATAGATTAGGTACACACACAATTTTGAGATATTTGAATGATTGAGATAAGTTTTCCAATTCTTTCAACCTCGTCAAAACAAGGGATTAATTATATTGTATTGATAGAGTTCAATCAAGTAGTTTAAACCAATCATTCAACCCTTATGAGATATGTCAACATGAGTATCAGGTGTCTCTAGTTCCTCCACATTGACGAATTCAACATGAGTACCAAGAATGACTATTTCCTCTATATTGACTATATCTACAGAGTTAAGTGATTATTAAAGTGGGTCTGGTATAGTGACTCGTAAACACGCTATCCTTTCCCTTCCATCATTCCCAGACTCGCCGGGAGGGATATGTAACCCCCATTGTGCACAATGTCGAGGATTGAGCGACCATCCAAGAAATGTCATCATAAGTCCATTCCCGGGAAATGAATTTCCTCTATAAAGTCAATTTCACATTCAATTCCATTATATTGGTGACTCATGAGTTACGGGTTCTAGATTGAGTACGAGTAACCCTCGTGGACACATCCTCCATATTTGTCTTTCATTGGGTATGTTGAATTAATTAGTGTATTTAGTCGAATCATAACTCAACCTTGACGAATTCAAGGGAGACCAACAATTTGTCCAATGTCTACCACCTTGACGACATCAAGGGAGACCAACCATTCTTTCAATGCCTACCACCTTGACGACATCGATGGAGGCCAAGTCAATCGTTACCACATTAGGGGACTATTCCCACTTATCAAAATTTCAACCATCAACTCTTATTCAAGTCTAGGCACTTGAAGCATAGT
>NMUG010005090.1:0-13376 GCA_002855965.1 Monotropa hypopitys | reverse complement strand
ATTCGCACTTTTTATTTCCGCATTTTTAATTTAAGAACAATAATTGCTAGTAACCAGTGTGTGATGATATTTATGTAGCGACCTGTGCCTCAGAATATATATTATCATTACTTATCTGGGACGGGTCGTTACAGAGGAAGTAGAAGTCAGAGAGGTAATTGGAGTGGAAATCAAGAGAGGAGTGTGAACCAGCAGTCGGGGTCAAATGGCAGAGGCTTTTCTAGAAGGTGTTTCAAATGTGAGTTGCCAGATTATATTGCTAGGGATTGCACATCGGGAAATAACGGGCTGAAATGTTTCAAGTGTGGATGTATGGGCCACAAAGCTATGCAGTGTGTTCAGCAGCAAAATCAGTTACCAGTGCAGACAGTAGGGAGTGCAACAAGAGGTGCTAACAAGGGTACAGCGGGACATGCTACTTATGGCAGGGTGTTTGAATTGGACAGACAGACAGCTCAGAAAAATCCATACATGGTGACAGGTATAATTCGTGTATCTACTTTATATGCACGATTCCTTATTGATTCTGGAGCCACACACTCTTTTGTTGCTACTACTTTTGGTTCACGTATGGGTTTAGAATTGGCACCTTTAAATCACATTTTGCTTGTGTCAACACCAATGGGAAATGTAGTAGAACTTGAGTCATTCTATCCGGGTTGTGAAGTTTGGGTTGGTAATGAGCCGTTATTGTCAGATTTGATCCCACTTGAGATGTTAGACTTGGATGTGATTTTGGGGATGGACTTTTTAGCCGCTCACTTTTCTATTATTGATTGTGTCAGTAAGGAGGTTTCGTTCCGTATTCCGGGTAGACCTGAATTGAAAATTTGTGGTGATAGCTTAGAATTGCCTAGACATATTATCTCATCTTTGAAGGCTATGTCTATGTTGAATAAGGGTTGTGAAGGATTTTTAGCCTACGTGATTGATTCTGAGAAGGGAGAGAGAAGTATTGGGGATATACTTGTGGTGAGTGAGTTCCAAGATGTTTTTCTAGAAGGATTGTCGGGGTGGTTCCGATTAGAGAAGTAGAATTTACAATTGAGTTGGTTCCGGGTACTAGTCCTATATCTATTGCTTCTTATAGGATGGCATCTGCCGAGTTATACGAATTGAAAATACAGTTGAAGGAGTTTCTTGATAAGGGATTCATTAGACCTAGTGTGTCGCCTTGGGGAGCCCCTGTTTCATTTGTGAAAAAGAAGGATGGTTCGATGAGAATGTGTATAGATTATAGGCAGTTGAATATAGTCACCGTGAGAAATAAATATACATTTCCTAGAATTGACGATCTTTTTGACCAACTTCAGAGAGCCTCAGTATTTTCGAAAATTGATTTGAGGTCCGGGTGCCACCAATTGAAAGTTAGAGACTGTGATGTAGCGAAAACGGCCTTCCGTACTAGATATGGTCACTACGAGTTTATGGTTATGCCTTTTGGGTTGACGAATGCGCCGGCGGTGTTTATGGATTTGATGAATAGGGTATTTCAGTTCTATCTAGACTCTTTTGTTATAGTATTCATTGATGATATTTTGGTGTATTCAAAGTCTAGAGAAGAACATGGAGAGCATTTGAGGCTAGTCTTGCAAAGGTTGAGGGAGAAACAGCTGTATGGGAAACTAAATAAATGTGAATTTTGGCTTGATCGAGTGGTTTTCTTGGGTCATGTTATCTCGAGTGAGGGTATTTGCGTAGACCCTAAAAAGATTGAGGCAGTTGTAAATTGGGAGAGGCCTACTAGTGTGACTGAAATCCGTAGCTTTTGGGGATTAGCAGGTTACTATAGGTGATTCTTTGAGAAATTTTCGTCTATTGCAATGCCTTTGACTATGCTTACTAGAAAGGGAGTCAAATTTCTGTGGTCGAAAGAGTGTGAGAATAGTTTTCGGGTCTTGAAAGAGAAATTAGTTTCGTCACCTATCTTGACTATTCCGGAGGGGACTGATGATTTAGTGATTTATAGCGATGCGTCACTTTGTGGTTTGCGGTGTGTGTTGATGCAATGAGGGAAAGTCATAGCTTATGCTTTGAGGCAATTGAAAAACCATGAGAGGAATTACCCTACACACGATTTAGAGTTAGCAGCGGTAGTTTTTGCACTAAAACTTTGGAGACATTATCTATATGGGGTGACTTGTGAGATCTTTACCGACCATCAAAGTTTACAGTATTTATTTACTCAGAAGGATTTGAATTTGAGGCAACGTAGGTGGATGGAAGTAATTAAAGATTATGATTGTAATATCCACTATCATCCGGGGAAAGCTAATGTAGTGGCTGATGCGTTGAGTAGAAAGGCTGTGAGCAAAGTGTCATGTTTGACTTGTGCTAGAGTTGAAAATTTTTTAGAATTGAGCAGTATGGGTGTTGATTTGTCTTTGGGTTCGAATGAGGTGTTGTTAGCAAATCTTGTGGTGAGGTCACTATTTATGGATCAGATTAGAGAGTGTCAAAAGACTGATGTGTTTCTAGAGAAGATTCGTCAACAAATATTATTGGGTGAGAAATCAGAGTTTTGTATTCGTGGGGATGGAATGTTGATGTTTGGGAACCGAGTTTGTATGTCACATTCCAAAATTTTTATATTTATTGTAAACATATTTTAAATTATCGTATAATAGTCCATAAAATAATTAAGAAGTTCTATGCGCTTAGATCATTAGAAAGTCGTTGAAACCTTATCGAGAGTGTGCTTGGAAAACACTTTTTCTTGAAAAATCAGTTTTCTGTTCTCCACGACCGGTACACCGGATTCCGTCGACCGGTCGTGATGTTCCAGTGACTTTTGAGAAATTTAATTTTCTTCTCCCCGACCGGTACACCAAATCGCGTCGACCGGTCGTGGTTTTTCAGAAAGTTGTGAGAAGTTTGATTTTTCTTCTTGTCGACCGATACACCAAATTGCGTCGACCGGTCGCGAGATTTCAGAAAGCTCGAAATTGAGTCTCGACCGGTACACGGGATATCGTCGACCAGTCGCCGAGTTCAGATTTTCTAATTTTTTGCAGATTTTAAAGGGGTAGTTTAGGAACTTCATAGGGGTCTTTATATATCATTTTGAGTACGAAAAACCTATTACAATACAGTCTATATTCTCTCTCTACCTCCATAAACCCTCATCTCTCTCAATCTCAATCTTCTCTCTACATTTCACCCATCCCCAAGTGAGTTTTGAAAGATTTGTGCTTCACAAATCTTGTAGAGGGATTCAAGGGCTTCAAGGTGGTGGTTCTTGTTCGTGGTGGTGTGTAGAGCTCTGAATCAAGGTTTTAATCATCTTCTTTCTAAGGTAGGGGATCTTAAACTCGTATTCTCATATCCTTGTTATACATCTCAACATCTTCATGATTTTGTGTTAGAGATTTGGATGTTTGTGTAGGATTGAGTCTAAAGTATGAGAATTTGACCTTGGTACTTGAACAATTCATGAGACGAATAATTATGGGAATTGTGTTATGGCCTTTGGCCCTTACTCTATACGAGGAACATGATGTGGATTGTGATATTTGAGTTGGCTATTGATACGGGTGGTATATCTTGGGTGGCTAGTGCGAGCACCCACGACAATGCGCATTGGAGGGTTGACTGGCCCTTCTCGGTGGGCCGGCGAATCACTAGGAAATTCATGTTTAGAGGTTGACGAGCCCCTAATGACGGAACTAGCCATGTAACTCATTGAAATTGGTGGACTCTCTCATTGAACAAGGAGATGAACACGTGATACCTAAACAATACAATTACATTGAACGTTTTAAAATACTACGCCTTTCTCGATAGTCGCACTTCAATATTACGTCTTACTTCTATGCCTGCACCTTCTCTCTTTTGTGTATTCAATCATATGAAATCTTGTTTGCGATTTTCCTACTAGGCATGGCCTAACCCTCTTCTTTTTAGGGAAAGAGCCAATGGCGTAGCTTGGTGGATTCAAGCGCATTTTTGAAGAAGCATTGGAGTATTAGTCCTATGGATGGACTTGTCTTTCATTTCGTTTAGCACTTGTCGTTTTGTAAGATCAACACCCGAATATGTATTTCTTCTTAACTCATGTGACGTTTGACTATTTGTATCATTTAAATATTTTGTGGGAATGGTGGCATTCATGGCTTAGACTTTTAATGCATATGCTCTAATATCCTCATTTTATTCTTTCAAAAAAAATATGATTTCAAATTTTAAGGGTGTTATAGTTGGTATTAGAGCAAATTGGTTGCAAAAACTTAGAATATTGGGAAAGGACATATAGTTTTACATGAGTGCATCGGGCTTGGGTTGAAAATTCTCATTTCATATGATTGCTTGTGTGTGTGCATGGCATGAAGTTAAGGCATAATATTGGATGTGGATTTGACGAATTGTTTTAAAGGGTTTAAAAAATGTGTGTGTAGGATATAAAGGGCGTCACTCCTTCCTGTATTCCAAGTAGAGTGTCAGTTGAGTACTCTCACGTCAAAATCTTTGTTGGGTTTGTTGTTGCTCCTACGTGGTGTCTAGTACTCTCCATGTTGTTGGCTTGGTTATTCGATTCCCTTCTTTGATGATTGTCATTCTTCTTGTCTCGTAGAAAATGGCGGGATGTCGTGCAGGAATTAGGAGTCGCGGACGCCGTGGAATGGAGATTCCTGACGTGAGTAGTGAGGAGGTGAATGGACAGCCAAGGGAGTTTCCCGATGTGGCTCAGGCCGAAGGGGCTATTCCCGGAGGACTAGCCAATGCTGGGCAATTTATCCGTGAGATTGCTACAGTAGTAGTGGAAGCAAGTAGGCATGTGGCAGCAGCTCGGGATCAAGCTGGAAATCATCTTTCTGATGCACTTCGTGAGTTTCGCCGCATGGACCCTCCGAAGTTCAATGGCGAAGTGGAACCTATCGAAGAAAATCATTGGCTCACAGAGGAGAAGAAGATTTTTGAGATGTTAGAGATTGGCGACCACAAGATCAGGATTTCTCTAGCTTCCTTTTAGCTCATTGGCGAGGCCAGTGAATGGTGGTCTACCTTGGTGGATGGTAGACGTGATGCGATGCGAGTGCTTGGGGTAGCTAACCCACAGGCCATTGTTGATCCTCTTATCGGTATGTCTTGGGCTGACTTCGAGTCATCATTTGAGAGTCAGTACTTTCCAGAGTCCTTTCGTGACAAGTTGCGTGAGCAATTTGAGAAGTTGGAGCAGGGTTCGATGTCTGTAAAGCAGTATGCCACTAAGTTTCAGTCATTGGCAAGGTTTGCCCACGATTGGGTGAACACTGAGGAGAAGAAATGTAAGCGGTTTGAGAAGGGCTTACATCCAAATATTCAGCGTTTAGTTGTGGGTCATCGTATCCGGATTTATGCAGACTTGGTGGAGTGTGCCAGGTTGATTGAGCCAAAGATGGAGCCGGTCAAAGAAGCAAGAATCTGGGAGCCCAGAAGGCAGTTTTCGAGGTCGAGCAGTTCCTCGGGCAGTTTCGGGAGGAAGAGGTCGCGTGAGCCTTCTCGTTTCCAGCAAGGTCAGAAATCACAGTCACAGGGAAACCGTCAGGGTGTGTCCTATCGAGCGGACGTCGTGTGTCACAAATGCAATCAGCCGGGTCATTATCGTTCGGAGTGCCATCAGACTATTTGTTTTGAGTGTGGCCAGGCGGGTCACACATCCAGGTCTTGTCAGGCTAAGGGGGGAGAGCGCAGCGAAGCAGGTTCAGTTCAGCAGCCCCGTCAGACTTATCAGCAGCCATAGCAGCAACAACAGTTCCAACGAGCTCCTATACCTTCCAGTCAGGGTTCCAGATTTGTGAGAAGAGGCCCATCCGGGCCAGGGTAGTCTTCTGGTCAGCGCAGTGGGGCAGGTCAGACACAGATGACGCAGGGCATAGTTTATGTAGTTCCAACAGTGGAGCAGCCAGTTGCCACAGAGGTGCCAGAGACTTCGGTTGTGCGCGGTATGATTCTTATTTACCATTCTTGGGCATCTGTTCTCATTGATTCGGGCGCGTCGCATTCCTTTTTGGCTTTCTCCTTTGCGTCAGCCTTGGGTCTGGAGTTGGAGGTGTTCGATCCTCCTCTCGTTGTTGAGTCACCAGTAGGAGACCGTATTCCGTTGAGCTACATTTGTCGTCCGTGTGAGATGACCATTGCAGACCGACGATTTACGTTCGATTTTATTATTCTTGATATGGCGGGTTTCGATCTTATCTTGGGCATGGATTGGCTGTCGTCTCATCATGCCACTATTGATTGCTATCATCGTCGAGTTCTTATCTGTGATACCGACGGAGAATATTTCTACTTCATGAGAGATCGTCAAGAATCCATTGTTTCCTCTTTCCTTGATCCGAAGGAATCTTCATCGATTCATTGTTTACTTGCGAGATTAGCGCTAGATGACGACGTATCAGGCCGTGTTGAGTTACCGTTGGTGGTTAATGACTTTCCGGACGTCTTTCCTGAAGAGTTGCCGGATTTACCTCCCGTTAGAGATGTCGAAATCTCTATTGATCTTCATCCAGGTTCTGCGCCTATATCTGTTCCTCCGTATAGATTTGCGCCAGCTGAGTTGAGGGAGTTAAAGTCCCAAATAGAGGAGTTATTTGAGTTAGGTTTTATTCGTCCGAGTTCCTCTCCTTGGGGAGTGCCTGCTTTGTTTGCAAAAACGAAAGATGGAACTCATCGTTTGTGTATCGATTATAGGAAGTTAAACCGTGTCACCATTAAAAATCGTTATCCTATGCCGAGGATAGATGATCTCTTCGATCAGCTGCTTTGTATTCGTAAGGAAGATATTCCTAAGACCGCTTTCCGTACTCGCTATGGTCATTTCGAGTTCGTGGTTATGCCATTTGGGTTAACCAATGCGCCAGCTACGTTCATGGATTTGATGAACTGTGTCTTTCGTCCGTACTTAGATCAGTTCGTTGTGGTATTCGTTGACGATATCTTGGTTTATTCGGCTACTTCCGAGGAGCATGGTGAGCATCTTCGGGTTGTCCTTGGGCTTTTGAGGGATCATAAGTTGTACGCCAAGTTGAGTAAATGTGAGTTTTGGTTGTCGGAAGTCAAATTTTTGGGTCATGTCGTGTCCCAAGAAGGAGTCTCTGTGGATCCAGCGAAGATTGAGGCTATTGTTACGTGGCCGAGGCCGACAAATGTGTTCGAGGTTCGTAGTTTCTTGGGTCTTGCCGGTTACTACCGTCGATTCGTTCTTGATTTCTCTCGTATTGCCGCCCCTATGACTCGTTTGATGCGAAAAGATATTCGTTTTGTTTGGGACAACACTTGTGAAGCCGCATTTGAGGAGTTGAAGGGTTGCTTGACGTCATCGCCTATTCTGAGAGAGGAGTGGGTTACTCTGTTTATTATGATGCATCTCGGGAAGGTTTGGGTTGCGTTCTCATGCAAGGTGGAAAGGCAGTCGCGTATGGTTCAAGGCAATTGAAGACGCACGAAAGAAATTATCCTACTCACGATTTGGAGCTTGCCGCTATTATCTTTGCTTTGAAGAGTTGGCGGAACTACTTGTATGGCGAAAAGTTTGAAGTATTTTCGGATCACAAGAGTCTCAAGTACTTGTTTATGCAAAAAGAACTCAATTTGAGATAACGTCGATGGATGGAGCATCTTGAAGAATACGATTTCGAACTTTAGTATCATCCGGGAAAGGCAAACGTGGTTGCAGATGCTTTGAGTCGTAGGTCTTGTCACCTAGCTCATTTGGCTATTCATGATTGAAAGAGCATTTTAGGTTTGGGCGACTTTGTTTTACATGCCGAAGACGTTGGTGGAGGTGCTACCTTGTGCGACTTGACCATTCATTCTGATTTATCTCCACATGTGATCGAGGCGCAAGCAAATGATGAGGAAACTTTGAGGGTTCGTTCTAGATGCGTCGATGGTGAGGCACCACTTGGTTGGGTTTTATTAGAGGAAGGTAGTGTTCGTTTTAAAGGGAGACTTCTAGTACCGATGCCGTATCGATAGGAAATTCTCCATGAATTTCATCATTTGCCTTTTGCAGTGCATCCGGGTGGCGACAAGATGTATCATTCCGTTCGTCGTCAGTTTTGGTGGCCAGGAATGAGAAAAGATATTGCGATGTTCATGATGAGGTGCTTGACTTGTCAGCAAGTTAAGGCCGAACACTAGAGACCAGCACGTTTGTTGCAGCGGTTGCCAGTGCCAGAGTGGAAGTGGGATCATGTTACTATGGATTTCGTTCTGGGTTTGCCGCGTTCGCAAAATGGGAAGGATTCGATTTGGGTCATTGTTGACAGGTTGACCAAGACTGCTCACTTCTTACCGGTTCGTGTATCGCAGTCAGTGGATTCTCTAAGCCGTCTTTACATCCGGGAGATCATTCGCCTTCATAGTACGCCATTATCTATCGTATCCGATCGTGATCTGCGTTTTACATCTCGTTTCTGGAGGAGCCTACAAAAAGTGTACGGTACCAAGTTGCAGTTCAGTATAGCTTTTCATCCACAACCAGATGGGCAGTCAGAGCGCACTATTCAGACCTTAGAGGACATGCTTCGTGCTTGTGTTTTGGACTACCTCGATAGTTGGTGGACGTGCTTGCCGTTGATCGAGTTCGCGTACAATAATAGTTACCATTCGAGTATCGGAATGGCACCATTTGAAGTTTTGTATGGTCGTCCGTGTCGTTCGCCCGTATGTTGGACCGAAGTGGGAGACTCTATAGTGTTGGGACCGAAAAGTGTGCAACAAATTACCGATCAAGTAAAGAAGATTCGCCAAAGGTTATCAGCTGCTCAAAGCCGTTACAAAAGTTATGCCGACAATCGTCACCGACCGTTGTCGTTCGATGTGGGAGATCACGTATTCTTAAAGGTGTCGCCCCGCTGAGGGATATCCCGTTTTGGAAAGAAAGGAAAACTAGCGCCGCGATTCATCGGGCCGTTCGATATCATTGAGAAAATCGGAGAGGTAGCGTATCGTCTTGCATTACCGCTCTCTTTCCAACATCCATGATGTCTTTCATGTTTCCATGCTCCGGAAATATGAACCCGATCCGTCACACGTCTTGGATTGGTCTACATTAGCGTTGGAAGCTGACGTGTTGTACGAGGAACAACCGATTTGCATCTTGGATACGTTAGAGAAGACTTTGCGCGGAAAATCGATTGTGTTGGTGAAGGTTCTTTGGAAGAACCATGGTTTGGAGGAAGAGACTTGGGAGAGACGTGACGAGATGATGGAAAGATATCCTATGCTGTTCGAATGAGGTAAACGTTTCGATTCTTTTCTCTCGTATTTTTCGTTTTAGCAAATTTCGAGGACAAAATTCTTATAAGAGGGGGAGTTTGTCACATTCCAAAAAATTTATATTTATTGTAAACATATTTTAAATTATCGTATGATAGTCCATAAAATAATTAAGAAGTTCTATGCGCTTAGATCATTAGAAAGTCGTTGAAACCTTGTCGAGAGTGTGCTTGGAAAACACTTTTTCTTGAAAAATCAGTTTTTTGTTCTCCACGACCGGTACACCGGATTCCGTCGACCGGTCGTGATGTTCGAGTGACTTTTGAGAAATTCAATTTTCTTCTCCCCGACCGGTACACCAAATCGCGTTGACCGGTCGTGGTTTTTTAGAAAGTTGTGAGAAGTTTGATTTTTATTCTTGTTGACTGGTACACCAAATTGCGTCGACCGGTCGCAAGAGTTCAGAAAGCTCGAAATTGAGTCTCGACCGGTACACCGGATATCGTCGACCGGTCGCCGAGTTCAGATTTTCTAATTTTCTGCATATTTTAAAGCGGTAGTTTGAGAACTTCATAGGGGTCTTTTTATATCATTTTGAGCACGAAAAACCTATTACAATACAGTCTATATTCTCTCTCTACCTCCATAAACCCTCATCTCTCTCAATCTCAATCTTCTCTCTATATTTTACCCATCCCCAAGTGGGTTTTGGAAGATTTGTGCTTCACAAATCTTGTAGAGGGATTCAAGGGCTTCAAAGTGGTGGTTCTTGTTCGTGGTGGTGTGTAGAGCTCCGAATCAAGGTTTTAATCATCTTCTTTCTAAGGTAGGGGATCTTAAACTCGTATTCTCATATCCTTGTTATACATCTCAACATCTTTATGATTTTGTGTTAGAGATTTGGATGTTTGTGTAGGATTGAGTCTAATATCGATTTGTGGTCTTGATCTAGTTTAGGTTGATCAATTGGTATGTATATGGGTTCCTTGACACTTCAATTTCATCAATCCTTGCTTGGAAATCAAAGCCCCAATTTTATTAAAAACCTATATTTCGTCAAGTGTGGAAATTTACGGAAAATGCAATTGGAACCTAGATACATGAAATTCGTGAAATATCATACGTTTTGACACGTGGGAATATATATAAAGTATGAGAATTTGACCTTGGTACTTGAACAATTCACGAGACGAATAATTATGGGAATTGTGTTATGGCCTTTGGCCCTTACTCTATACGAGGAACATGATGTGGATTGTGATATTTGAGTTGGCTATTGATACGAGTGGTATACCTTGGGTGGCTAGTGCGAGCACCCACGACAATGCGCATTGGAGGGTTGACTGTCCCTTCTCGACGGGCCGGGGAATCACTAGGAAATTCACGTTTAGAGGTTGACAAGCCCCTAATGACGGAACTAGCCATGTAACTCATTGAAATTGGTGGACTCTCTCATTGAACAAAAGATGAACACGTGATACCTAAACAATACAATTACATTGAACGTTTTGAAATACTACACCTTTCTCGATAGTCGCACTTCAATATTACGTCTTACTTCTATGCCTGCACCTTCTCTCTTTTGTGTATTCAATCATATGAAATCTTGTTTGGGATTTTCCTACTAGGCATGGCCTAACCCTCTTCTTTTTAGGGAAAGAGCCAATGGCGTAGCTTGGTGGATTCAAGAGCATTTTTGAAGAAGCATTGGAGCATTAGTCCTATGGATGGACTTGTCTTTCATTTCGTTCAGCACTTGTCATTTTGTAAGATCAACACCCGGATATGTATTTCTTCTTAAACTCATATGACGTGTGACTATTTGGATCATTTAAATGTTTTGTGGGAATGGTGGCATTCATGGCTTAGACTTTTAATGCATGTGCTCTAATATCCTCATTTTATTCCTTAAAAAAAATATGGTTTCAAATTTTAAGGGTGTTATATTGTGTACCAGAGGATGCGGAGCTTAGGAAGAATATTCTTGAGGAGGGCAATAGTTCAAAGTTTTCTATGCATCCGGGGTCGACGAAGATGTATCGTGATTTGAGGGAAAATTATTGGTGGAACGGGTTAAAAAGGGATATAGCTGATTTTGTTGCTAGATGTCTTATTTGTCAAAGGGTGAAGATTGAGCACCAAAGACCGGGAGGGTTAGTTCAGAGTTTACCAATACCGGAGTGGAAGTGGGAGCACGTTACCATGGATTTCGTTGTGAGTTTGCCTAAGTCTAAAGGGAACTTTGATTCTATTTGGGTTGTAGTGGATTGTTTGACAAAGTCCGCTCATTTTCTTCCAGTGAGAGTTACTTTTTCTACAGATCGGTATGCCAGAATTTATATAGATGAGATCATTAGATTGCATGGAGCACCGGTTTCGATTGTTAGTGATAGAGATCCTAAATTTACATCGAGATTTTGGGCGAGTTTGCAGCAGGCTCTTGGTACATCGTTGAGGTTGAGTACCACTTTTCACCCTCAAACGGACGAACAGTCGGAGAGGACTATTCAAACGCTTGAGGATATGTTGAGATCTTGTGTTTTAGACTTTGCTAGAGGATGGGAAAATTATTTGCCATTGATTGAGTTTGCGTATAATAACAGTTTTCAGAGTAGTATTGGTATGGCACCTTTTGAGGCATTATATGGTAGGAGATGTCGAACGCCGCTTTGTTGGAGTGAGGTGGGTGAATGCCAAATTTTGGGACCGGAATTGGTTCAAGTAGCTTCAGAAAGGGTTAAACTCATAAGGGAAAGATTACGGGTTGCTCAGAGTCATCAGAAAAGTTATGCGGATAATAGGCGACGGGAATTAGAGTTTGAGGTTAGTGATCATGTGTTTTTGCGGGTTTCGCCATGGAAATGTGTTGTTCGTTTTAAAGAAAAGGGAAAATTAGCGCCGAGGTACATTGGGCCGTATGAGATTGTGGATAGAGTAGGAGCGTCAGTATATCGTTTGGCGTTACCGGTGGAGTTGGCTCGATTGCACAATGTGTTTCATGTTTCAATGTCGAGGAAGTACGTAAGTGACCCGACGCATGTATTAGAAGTGGAACCTTTAGAGTTGCATGAAATTTAACTTATGAAGAGAGGCCGGTGAAGATTTTGGACCGCAAGGAGCAAGTACTACATTCCAAGGTGGTTCCTTTGATCAAGGTCTTGTGGAAGAATCACGAGGTCGAGGAAGCGACATGGGAGAGCGAGGAGGCTATGCGGAAGAAATACCCGCACCTATTTTCAGGTAATTCATCTTACTTATTTTAAATTTCGGGGTCGAAATTTCCTAAAGGGGGGGAGAGTTGTAATACCCGTCACCTCTAATAATTTAATTAGAAATATTTTTAAATAATTTCAAGGGTGTTAGTAAGAGAATAACAATTCATTTGGGCAATTATAGTGGTAAGATTAATTAAATAAAAGAGATTTAAGTAATAAAATATACTTATAAGTGTATAAGTAGGAAATAAGTGGTGTAGTGGCATACAAGGGTAATAACCCTATTATTAAAGAGGGCATTTTAGTCTTTGAAGGTTAAAAATCAGGTTAAGGTTAGGGGAGACTCCTAATCCCTCATAATTCTAATCATATTGTGTTTGGACGCTAGAGAGAGGGAGAGAGGAAGAACTCAAGAGAGATTCAATCCTTGAAGGTTTTGGAGCACGATTTTGAAGGAAATTTCTTCTACAACATTGTTGACAACACAAGTAAGATGCTTTTCACCATTTTTGATTTTTGATTGCGACTCTAATTAGGGCTAGATCGGAGTTTTAATCCCTAATCCCGTTTTTAGGGAAAATTGTGATTTTTAAGAGTTTTGGATGAATTTTGGGTGTGTTTAAGAGTTGTTTGAGGCTACAAATTGAGTATGTTTAGTGTGGGTATGGTTAGAATACTTTGGTATGTTTGATTTTTGGGTTTTGAAACTTTTAGATCGAAGTTAGGTAGGTTGAGGATCTAGAGTTCGTAAAACAAATTTTCTGGAAAAATTCGATTCTGAAGAACGTCGACCGGTACACGTGTACTCGTCGACCGGTCGTGATGAAGCAGGAGGCTTTTATGCCTGCTGCGACCGGTCCACATATACGTGGTCGACTGGTCGTGGAAGTCGTGGAATTTCAGTGTGTTTATTTTGTGGTCTCGACCGGTCGCGGTATTTTGGTCGACCGGTCGTGGTTA
>NMUG010005089.1:0-13378 GCA_002855965.1 Monotropa hypopitys | reverse complement strand
TATTAAACCTCAACAGATGGGGGCACCAACAGACTAACACACATAGCCCATGCCTGAAGGAATAAATGCACCCTAACTTCGATTATCTTAATAAAAAGCGCAACACAATACCCTAACTTCGTCGTTACTAAAGGTACAGCGCAACTTGGTATATGAACCATTGTGATTTTGATACATCGGTACATCTATGAAACATGTAAATGGAGGGGGATTGAGGACATGTAAGACTTAGAATCTAGAGAGGCCACTTATTTGTATTACAACAACTATGCATCCCCCCCCCAAAAGTTCCAAATGGGAATAAAATAGCGCATTAGAAAATATTCTAACCTCAAAGGAGTTGAGCATAGCAATCAAACATTTGTTCTGTGCATAACTCGAAGAGAACCATCTAACAGAACCAAGAACACATTACAATAGGAAATCGGAAATACCATGGGGAAAAACGCGTTACAAACAGTGTGGTGGGCGATATGCCATGGGCGAGGCGACCACAAATAGTCACTCATCTATATGCGAGGATACCCAGATCCGAGAACAAAGATAACCCAAAAACCTTAAATTATTTTACCTGCGTGTGGTAGAGCTATTGTATTGTGTGTGTAGTGTTTCAATTTGTAGGGTTGCTTGGCTGTAAAAATTCAAAACAATCATACCTTCAAACAAACGAAAAAAATCGACCGGAAAAAATCAAAACCTAGACGTGTCGAGAGGGCGATGTCACTGGTCGAGAGTGCGACGGTCGAGAGGGCGGCGATGGAGAGTGCTAACCGAGATGACGAGGTTGCATTGAATGTGTAGGCGATAAAATCCGAGTCAACCTTAACCTTCGCCAAACACAATTCAGGAGGTGACTTGGCTGCAAATGACCAACAAAAGTACCATCAACTATCCATTCCGTCTCAAGGATTGGAAAGGAGAGGGAAGGGGAAAAGAACCTAAAAATTCTGCCTATTAAAATGACGGATTTAACAAAAGGTTTCAGTATCATTTAATTTGCCCGAAAGATTTAAAGAAGCAATGCATTAATATAAAAAACAACAGTAACAACTAAATGGCCAAAGTCACTTACAAAAATAGCAGTAAGTAAATGTTACAAAAAAATAACAGTAAATTGCCAAAGTGTTACACCTTGCATCCAAAGCAACATCAATTCCATTGTACAACCAAATGACCACCAACAACATTGCATAACCAAATGGCACCAAATCACAAAAAAACAGTGAAGAGCAAGATTAAGACAGAGTCAAGCACGAGAAAACCTAAAGCTAAAATGTCGGTCACTTACCAGGATTCCCTTCAGTAGTCGATAGAGGGTGCCGACGCTCCTCACCCGGACCAAAATTATATTCACCAAGCACCTGGAGATAAAGGTTCCCCCATCGTTCTAAGTCCGGCAATCTCATAAAAACATCACCATACGTCTTTCGAGGAGTAAAGAAGTATCTACCGGATACTCGATTCCGAGAAAGTGAGAACAAACCCATCAGATCCGGCACGAAAAATTCCAAGTCGTCCCTTTCGCACAGCACCCGGATACGGCCTATGGTCAGGTAGCCGTTCACTGATAGCTGATTTGGTGCAAGATGGAACGCAAACAGGAATTCCCGGAGGAATGGAACGAACGGGATCTTCAGCCGACCTTCGGTCACAGCCATCAGAGGAACTGTAACATAATCTTCCGAATATGTAACCTCCGACCCGACTTCCACGCAGTTCACCGAAGCCGAAATCTCATACCAGTGGAAAAACTCCTTAAACTCAGATAAGCCTCCACAGAAATAGTCAAGGTAGGGACAAGGATGATCTCCAACTGCCCTGATCGGCCCCCCTAAAGCTCTGTTTGGCCGCCCTCCCAAGGCCACGTATGTGGGTTCATTTTCGTCCGAGAAATGCCGAACGATGTTGGCTCGACTACCAACTTGGGGATGCCTCGAGGAAGAAGTCCGGGGGTGATAGCTGCAGTCGGTGATGACATTTTTGAGCTAGCCTCAGGAGTCAGCTCTCCCGGGGTTGGTCGGAACAATGGGTCCAAATCAGTGTGTGACGAAGAAGAAACCAAATCAATCACTTGATCCATGGCAGCCGGACGAGTGTAGTCGCCGAAGGTTATGGAGCTCTCCAGAGGATCCCTGGATACGAAGTAAGCTCCGAAGGTCCGACTGCACAGGCCTATTTATAGGCCCCCTCAGGTGCGAAGTACAACTATCAAAATTAATTTTTATTTCACAAGTACCGATGCAGTCCGTTTGACCGGCAAATCGGGGCATGACACGTGGCGATCGCTGACGTCCGTATTCATTTACTGCCCTGACATCTGTTAGGTGACGTCAGGGTGAGCTATGACGGGATCGCTCCCCCCGAAATATAGCGTCTGACATACCAAGATCAATCTTTTCCAACAAGTTTGAGAAAGATTGAGGGACTATTGTGGTGCCCGGACCTATGCTCTAAGGGACCGGACACGTTATTTAGCGTCAGCCGTTCCGTTAAGCCCTGAAGATCCTCCGGCATCCCCGACCCGTCAGAACTACGGCCCTTCGGTAGACAAACTAACTAGTAAGGCCACTCTGTCGGGAGGGTTCGATGTGTCACCAGCCGCTAACCTCCGGCTACCAACCCGGTCAGCAGAACACCAATAATATCCCTATAGCAAGGGTCCCGCTCCTGAGCCGATCGGCCTTCTGACAAAGGCTCAACTCTCCAGCACTGCCTCAAGCACTTGCCCCGGGCCCCCGTCCATATGACCAACCCGGCCCACCAGTCATTCTGGCCCACTAAGGAGGGCATGACGCGCGACCCATACATCATTCTTGAGCCCCAAGCCAACATTCTCCTATAAATACCCCTAGGGGGTACTGTTCACGGGATCTGATCCCCGACTGCTACTGTCCAACCTCTCCGTATCTGTTTCTGCCTTTTCCACCAAAAGAGACTAACTTAAGCATCAGAGGCCCCTTTGGTCACGACCGACCGACGGGCACTAACCTCTTTTTCGCAGGAGCCAAGCAGGGGATCCGTTTATTGTTTGCAGGGACCACACGATCCTTTGGTTCATCGACCGACCGCCAGTTTCCGTAAAACCAGCAGTAAAGGAAGCATCCGGCAAAAATCAGCCACCACATACACTAGTTTGAGTAATTAAGCACCGTACACGTTAATCTCTGATACTTCGTATCTAATAAGATTCGAACCGTAACACTAACGAGAACTGGATTATCCAGCCATACGCTTTTACCGCTGAACTATACCTGAGGGTATGGATCAGATGTATATATACAATCTCATCTCTGGGTTGTCCCCGATGTTTTTTCTAATTTTGGTCCCATCCTTGTTCTCGAAAAATATCCCCACTGAACGGGGCGGGGAATGGGTCGGGTAGAATCAGACCAAGCCGAATTGACATCCCTACTCCATTTCAAACTTGAATGGAGTCCAAACCAAACTCATTCATACCAATGTTACCGAATCAAATTCCAGCCTACAAGTGTTATTTCTACTCCTTTTTTTGTGTGTCTCTGTGTGTGGTGGTGGTGGGAATTTCATGGATGTATGACCGTGGTGAATCGACAAGTGAACCCTAGAATGGAAATATGCATAAGATTCGAAATATGCATATAAGTAGACTGACATGACACGTACACATGCATTTTGGGGTGTAATGACCCCACGGTTCCATCTTTATCAGGAAAGCAATTCCGAAAGTTGGAAAGACATAACCCAGAAGATCCAAAAGACGCCCATGATGCACTGTCTCTGATCTCAAATAGACAGGATATTAGGGCTGGAGATTTGCTATATATGTATAGACTAGGGCTATTTATTTATTTTCATGTTCGGGAATACTTTTTTTTATTTCGAATTCTGGATTTTTCAAAATTTTTCCAATTTTCCAAAAAAAAGTTACAAAAGAATTGAAACATACTTTGATATTTTCGAATTCTAAATTTTTTTCCAAAATTTCCAATTTTAGATTTCTAAACAAATTTCGAATATACATTGATATTTATATGAGAATTTTTAATTAATATTTATATTTTAGTAGATATAAATGAGGAGATGAAATCCATAATGATTAACTAATTATACGATAAATTTAAAGTTTGCGAACGTTGAATTTTTTTAAATTATTCTGTTTCATGTGCACTCATATCAAGATTATCATGTTATTTTTTTATCAAAAATTCTAAAAAAATTAGAAAATGGAAATAATTATATTTTTTGGAATTTCTAGATTTTTTTGAAAGTTTTTCGAAATTTCCAAAAAAATTAAAGTTTCCCGAAAACTCCAAAAAAAATCAGAATTTTTTAATATCCAAAATCTCCGAAATTTCTAAAACTTCCGAAACTGGAACAGAAATTAAATTTCGAATTTTTTTGGAATTGGAATTGGAATGAATAAATGAATTCCAAAAAAAATATTCCGAAATCTAAAATAAATTTTTCCGTTCCATTCCGTTCGATGAACAAGCCTAGCCTGGATCTCGTGATCATGCATCTTGGTGCATCCACTAACAATCTGAGTTTTTGATAAAAATTAAAATAATATTTTAATTAACATTGTAAAAATATTAGCATAATTGAATAATTGTAAATAATTTATTCATTTTTATTAAGAAAGTTAAGTCTAAAACTTCAGTCCGGTTTGATTTTCTGGTCCTTTTCTTTCACCCATAAGATAGATCAGTAGTTCTCGTTCCATATTAATTTGATCTATGAAAAATTTTGTTCCAATTTTTTATTTTTAGGTTGTGTCAAAATAATTTTCATCTTAAAAGGTCAAAGAACTGAGTGTTTAGATTTTCGTAAATCAACTCTCATTTACAAATGACAAAAAGTAATTTTCAAGGAGTAAAAGAAGACACTATTAAAAATCAAAGTAATAAAGTTAAGTTTTTTTGTGTGTGGAATGAATGGAGTAGATATATGTAGAATATTTATCCGGGATAAATATCTGAAACTCGTTATCTCCGTAAGTGAATTTCTTTGTCTCGATTCTTCTGAATCGATCTAAACTGTTCTAGGTTGCACTGGACCTTTTTGCAAATTCAGTTGCACTCTTTCATGTATATGTGCTCACAAACAATGGTTAAAGAACATCCCGACGCTGTTGGTCGGAAACTCTCTGATGACTAAGTTAGTCCTTAACGAGAGAAATTCTAAAAAAACACAATGAAAGATTCTGAGAACAAATTAGCATGTACATTTTTTTGAGGCTTGAACTTTTCTTTTTATAGACAACTTCCAGATTACAAGCTTCTCGCTGGTAATCGAGAATTGGATGAGACTTCTTATCCCCTTTTTCGGTAATCTGAAACCTTTTTCGGATTCTCGTCGAATCTTTCCGTATTTTGGGAGATCTTTTTCCTTTTTCAATATGTCATGCTTTCTTTTAACTTTTCGCACCTCTTTAATTCACAGGATTTTATCCCCTTTAGCGTGAATAGTCATGACACGTGTGCCAATCTCTATCCACTGGTCGATCGACACCTGTACATGTAACACGCTATGTAGACCGTACTAATAACTTTTGTCCCGCACTGCCAGGATGTCTCGCCGCACATGACTGACCTAATCCATAGTGCGAGTAAACTGATTTGCATGTGATTAACTATATCCGAAATTCACCTGCATGCGTATTATCACGACCCAACCCAATTAACTATCAGGGTAATCACCGGATTAGCGACATGGCCTATTCATACCCGGATACAAAATACTAATCACCCACAAATCTGATAAACAAAACTAAAAAAAATCCCTGATATAAATTTCTGATACAACTCTGATAATACAAACTCAAAGAAATAAAAACCTGGGCAACATGCCCTGATACAATATCACCTCAAACTACTATAACTCGAAACAATGACACAATGAGAGATAAACATCCTCTCAAAATACATCAAAGGATAAATAAAAAGACTCACTGACTCTACAAACCCTGACAACTCTAGCACACTGCAGCTGGACTGGACTGGTAGACTCTAGCTCCAATTACCTAAAAAGAAAGACACAAGCATACATCAGTGATGACGACTGATGAATACTATAGAAAAACATAATAAAAAAAGTAAAAATAGTCAAGGATCACTATTTTACAATACATGCCTTTTTTATTCAAAACTCATCTCAATAAAGAAATTCTTTTTTATTTTACCAATATCTCTTTTACAACTCTTTCTTGAATTCCATTTAAAATCCCTTTCCCCAAAAAACAATTTCCTTTCTTACACACACGAAAACCACATTTCCCTTTTTAAATACCATTTCTCAAAAATCACAATAAACTCATAACTATTCTCAATGATCTAATACAATCAAATCCATCCCAAATCACATTCCATCACAGAAACTATAATAACCATGGATCATTCCCGCTGATCAACATTAAGACACAAATCTGTTCACTTGTAAATATCTGGATAGATACACCGTAATAAACCAAGGGCTGCTCGTTTCCATACTCCAGCAGTAAGGACTAAATAGTAATCTCGTATACATATATATAATGTACCCTTGTGCAATGCATCCCAGTGCATAAATCCAATAGTACCCCGTGTACTATGACAATGCTATTTAGGCACGATCTAAGACATCATTTGTCACGACTCATCCCATTCATAGGATGAGCACATGATCGGCCAACGAGCAAGCTCGCTAAAGGCCTAAAATAAAGATTCGATAAATTTCTTAACAATATAAATATGCGGAAGCATGTGAACAAAAACTAGAGCAGTGCATAGTTCTTTATCATTAATACATTATGAGTACATCATCATGCTCATTAAATGCAAGTACAACAGAAGTACAATAATACAAAAAGTCTCCAAAAGTCTCAATGACATGCTATTGCCAGCTCATCCTTCCTCTCGACCTGAAATGTTTTTGGAAAACGCATAAGCTAAAAAGCTAGAATGAATCATTATATACCGCAGTACAAGTTTTATGGATTAACAATATCATTCCTGGAAAATTAGATCCTCATTTAAATTATGGTTCAAGGTCCTAATTTCAATAGCAATAAATGTGCTTCAACATAAAATTTTCAACTTCTTTATTTGCTGTAATCATAGACCAACATGCATAATCATTTTCATAATCTGCAATTTAATCATTTAGTAACTTTAGCCTTTGCCGTATAAGCTCGTGATTCAATCATTTGCCCATGTCGTATGAGCATTCATCATTTCTATCAATATGGATGTCAAATCTTTTGCTTATGTCGTATAAGAGTTTATTCATGGCATTATGCTTGTGTCGTATAAGCATATTCATTTCGTCACACTCTGGAAAATTATAAATTTTCCATCCGTTTTTTCATAATTCGATAAATCGATTTTCGGAATTTCTAATCCCGTTTCGTCTAAGTTCATCATATACCGACCGTTAGGATTCCTGTATTGTTGGGGCATCACAATGTTTCGACGCATCAAGAATCATGTCGAGTCATTTCATGTAAGCCCTTGGGTGTTGGGAGACCCAGGCATGTTATTCGAGCAGTAGTGAGACATTCGGGCAAGTCCACGAAACGTTCGCAAATCGCTTATCGATTGTTGTTAACTTTTGTGACCTTGAGGAAGGTCACGATGGAGCCTTAGGATGCTTATTCGATGTCTAGAACATGTTGGGAATGTTCGCGGTTGCGACGGGAAGGTTCGGGGTTGATTCGAAGTTGTTCCGAGCCATTTGTTGGAGGCTCGTTCAGACCAGGGGTTGGTCCTGTCCAGATGAGAGGTCAGAGGTTCAGTGGTTGTACTCTAGGAGGTCCCGTCCAAACCGAAGTGGTGTCTATCCGGACGGCAGGGAGTTCTCATCCGGATGAAGGGGTTCCTGTCCGGACGACGCGATCGAATGTTGCGTTTTAAATGACAGGTAACCCTTATTTTCGGCCCAAACTTCATTTCTTTCTCTTCCTCCATCCAAAAAATGCCTTCCTCTCTCTAAAACCCTAAACCTCTCCCTTCTCTCTTCTCCCCTCACCAATACATGGAGCCTTCAAAGGTTTGGCCTTTACAATGATTGGAGAGCAAGTCGGCGGCTACACGGTGATAAGAATAGATCATGGTGGTGCAGAGGATCTCTCTCCGGTGGATTTCGAGCCTTGGTGATTCCGGTGGGTAAATCTCTAACTATTATTGAGTATGTGTGTGTACATAGGATTCGATTTCGTCATCATTTAATATGTGTTTCACCCTTATGACCTAGGGTTAGTCTAGGTTGGTTGGTTATTGTCTTGGGTGGTGATTGAGTGATGGATATATATGTCATTTGGTTGATAGATGCCACTAGAAAGTCATGCCCACTTATGTTCGACGAAATTCCCATGAGAGTATTGACTTGAAGTTTGGGTGAAAGTATCGTTAGGGTTGCCGTGGAATCTTTATGTTGATAATTGGGTGTTAGTGGACCCTTGAGAATCATTCTAGAACCCTTAGGACTTGTTGAACACCAAGTGTTCGGTCAAATTCCTAAGTGGATCACTGGAGTAGAACTTGGTTGTCTTTGCCCTTTTTGGTCACGATGGTGTTAACCCCCACCGTTGTTAGACTTTGATCTTACTCCCTTGATTTCGTCAAGGTTGAGTGTTAACTTTGTTTGTTGTGATTAACTCCCTTGATATCGTCAAGGTAGAGGATGGTCTCCCTTGATTTCATCAATGTTGAGTTTCGTCTTCGTAGAACCTAATAATGAACCCAACAAACTCAATGAACTTCTAATATATGAGATGTGCCTCACGAGGGCCACTTATACTCAATATGGAATCTATCACCAATAAGTCACTAAATTCAATGATTTGGAAGTTTGATGCAAGGAAGAATACGTTTTGGAGCATTCACGACATTGCGCAATAGGGGGTATACTGGCCCATCCCGATGAGTCGGGGAATGCAGAAGCATGCAGTCAGATAGGGGGTATATTGGCCCCTCCCGACGAGTTGGGGAATGCAGGAGTATACGGTTCAATAGGGGGTATAATGCCCCTTCCCGACGAATCGGGGAATGTAGGAGTATACGGTCAGATAGGGGGTATACTGGCCCCTCCCGATGAGTCGAGGAATGCAGGAGTATAGAGCTAGATGGTTGGCGAGATACTAGCGCGAGACTTGCCAACACTTTGATATTTATATATTCGGAAACCCTTATTTTTGATAATGTAATGGAACTAAAGGTTGGAAACACTTGATTTATGGGAGAATCCTTATATCGATAAGATATTGGAATCAAATA
This sequence comes from Monotropa hypopitys, assembly GCA_002855965.1. Lineage (NCBI taxonomy): Eukaryota > Viridiplantae > Streptophyta > Magnoliopsida > Ericales > Ericaceae > Monotropa > Monotropa hypopitys. The sequence continues at coordinate 4,148 of NMUG010005089.1, read as the reverse complement.
GAAATCTTACCTCAAATCACTCAGTGCCTCAGGTTAGATGAGAGTTCAATCTAAATTAATAACTAAGATTAACGAGTACTATAGTTGGATTTCATAGGTGAGATCTGACTGGTGGGGTTTGTTTGGGTCAGTTAGTGGACCTTTAGGGTTGTCTACCCTCGTAGTGCAGGTTGATCTTGTCTTGAGTTGTAGTCTACTTTGGTAGGACCTTGGAGACCTTCACCTCACTTTCACTTGGTTAGGAGACTTGTTCCCACACTCACAGTAGTTGTGTGCTTGTACTTGTGACTTGGGTTTTTTTCTGTCTTCTTGCATGTGGACACTTAGGCACGCACCACACATACATGCTTGGTAGTAGTTAGGAGTTTTCCTACTGAGTTGTGGTTCGCTAAGACCCTCTTTCTCCCCCCTTTTTCTAGTATTTGTTTGCAGGATTTGGAGAGTGGTAGACTTGGAGCTCGGCTAGCTTCTAGACTTGCTCAGGAGCTTGCCATCCTTCCTTGTTACTGCACTTTTGGCTCCTTGTACTTGTGGTTATCTTCTTTAGTTGTACTTTATTTTATAGTACTTGTAGCCCCTTCTTTCAGTTGTACTTGTCGTAGTAGGTCAGCTTTTGTACTTCCTGTGGTGACTGCAATCTGGATGGCCCTTCGGGTCCTCTGTGCTTACGCTGGATGGCTGCTATGACTGCTGCGAATGACTGAGCGGGCTTCCTATAAGAGAAATAGGGAGCGACACCTGCTTGGCTCCTACAAAACAATGGTTAGAGTCCACCGGTCGGCAGTGACCGAGAGGGGCCTCCGATGGCTAAGTCAGCAGCGGAAGAAGAAAGAAACTGTAAGCTAAAAGAGCAGTCGGAGAGATACCAGAGCATTTGGTCCCGTGAATAGTACTCAACGGGGTATTTATAGTGGACCTGACTGGCGCCAAAAAGTGAAAGTGTGCGATGCACACGGGGAGAGGCCTGGTGCTGATGTCAGCCCTATGGTGCTTATTGGGCCGCTGAACCGACCCGAGCCACGTCAGCAGTTGTACGGACGACCCGTATGCCACCTGCCGGAGGTCATTGTTCTCTGTCGCTGCCGATGGTGGACCCCTCTGGCACAGGACCGTCCGTTGGTGGAAGTTGTTCCTTCTCTCAGTGGGGAGTGGAGACGCAGGGCTTCCTTGACGTCCGGACGTGTATGTCGGTGGTTGAAGGAAGCCGCATGGCCGACCCGGCTTGGCTCCTTCGGGTGTCCGATGAGACTACTCTAGATGGTGAACGACACATGATGAACCACCGGTTTTGTCCTTCTGCCGCAGTGATGTGCCGGAGGTCCGTAAGGCCGACGGCTCTAGATTGCTCTGTGAAATATGGATAGGGTCCCGGACTGGGCCGATTGGTCCATCTGAGAGGGTCCGGCCCGACCTGGTGAGGTCCGGCTACTACAATAGACCCTCAATTCTTTTCAACTTGTTGAGAAGGATTGATCGAGTTTTGTCGGACGTCGCCTGATTCGTGAGAGTGGTATAAAATGCTGTCGCCGGAGGCTTGGGTAAATGCGTTGTTAGCACGCACGTTGTCCGGTGCGTCTGTAACTGTCATTATTACTTTGCAGCCGCCACTTATGGGATATCCACGTGTCTCCTTTTGATTTGCTGAGGATGTCGGGCGTGCGGACGAGACATGTGATGGACGTCATTTCGAAGCCTGCACTCGTCAATGATTGTTTGTATCCACCGCCTCGCGGATCGTGCGAGGCAGCTGGCTGTCTACCTCCCTCAATCTTCTATAAATATGAGGGATGGGAGATAAGACCTCACTTACGAATTTTGCTCTCCGATGCCTGTGCTTCCGATTCCCGTGTCTCTGACTACCAGCTTCCAGATTTCTTCAAGCTTCCAATCCTTCAACTTCTTCCCAATCTTCGGGTATTCTTCGAACCCCTCAAGTTTGGATTTCTTCTTGTATTAGGGTGGTCTTCTGCCTGATCGGTGGAAGGCCAATTGGTCTGACTGCATGTCTGCCGGACTGCCACTCCTTCGTCAACGGGTTATGATCCCATTGATGAAGAGTAAGTAGAGTCAGCGCAAGCCCTATTCTTGGGGATTCATCACCCTCTAACTTTCGTTTTGGTTGTGTCTGGTAGGACGTGAGCAGGAGATGTCGGATCCCAGTGACACACATTCGAGCACCGATATGGAGGGCAGCTCCGACCGCCGATCCGGTGATGAGGCGTCAACTTCCTCTGGGACTTCCTTTGAGACCGCTGCTGAGGCGGTCGGCAGTGCGACCGTGTCGGCGAGCCCACTGAATACTCGCCTCCCTCCTGCCCCTATGGAGGTTGAAGTAGTTGCTGAGGAGGCAGATGAGGCAACTGGGCCCTCCGGTAGGCGCGTCTGCCCTTACCTCCGGTATTCCAAGTCTGGGGCTTATTTGCCGGAGGGCTTCAGAGAGAAATACGCCATTCCTGCCGACGTTATGATGGAGCTGCTCCTTGAACCGGAGGAGGTCTCATACAGCGATGGTTATGTTTCCTTCCCCCTCATGGCCGTTACCGAGGGGGCCTTCAGATGCCTGTAGATGACTTTACCAGGGACCTTCTTCGAGAGTACGGACTCTCCCAGCCCAATTGACGGTAAATACGTACAGAGTGGCCGGCTGCATTACGGATCTCTGTCGGTCCCAAGGGCTCGTCTTCACTGTTTCTGATCTTTTTTTCTCTTTTTACCCTTTCCCATAATAAGAGGTCCGAGCAATATTTTTTTAGTGCTCGGGTGGGAACTGGAGACTTGTTCACTCGCCTTTCGGACTCCGAGAAGTGGGAGAACATTTACTTGGTCGTGTTCGGAGGCTATAATAACCCTTCTGATGGGAGTAAGCCCCTGCCGACTGAGAAAGGATCACCCGATAAGCTTCTTGCTGTGCCTTCACGCTTTTATCCCACCTTCTATTTTTATGCCGACTGAATGTGTTTTCCCTATTTTGCAGCCCTTTCCCGAGTTACTCTCCGGCTAAAGAACCAAGCTATTGCTGAACATATCACTGCACTCAGGGCCTTTCCGGAAAGAGACGTTCCCCGGCTGCTTTGCTACCAGCCGACCTACCTGTCTTTTTTGAAGGATAAGAGAAAGAGAGAGCGTCGTCGTGCCGCCGCCGTACTTTCCAAAGCTTCTGAGATGGTGAGAGAAGGCTTTAAAGAAGATGCGCGGCCTTTGAAGACCGATTTCTTGAAGAAGAGGAAGAGAGGAGTTTCTTTCAGAGCTACCCTGACTGCCACTGTTCAGACCCAGGTACCACCAACTCTAGGAGCCACCCACCCAACTGCTGAGACCGAAACTGGTAGGACTCCGGCTGCTGCCGTCGGAAATGAAAGGACGAGGGAGGAGCCCTCAGATATCCATGCCTGGCCACTCCAGGGGAGAACCTCTTCACTTTCTACCGGAGACCGTGGAAAGCGGTCGGTCGCGGATGCCGAGGAGCCGTGGCAGCCAAAACCTACCTGGGCTGACGGCACTCCAATCATGGTGGCCGACAGTGTGACAACCCATAATGAGCTGGGGATCAGATTCGCTCATCTGCTGGAGTCTCCGGGACATAGAGCTTCCCTACCGGAGACCTTTAATGCAAGGATAGAGAGGGGCTTTTCTTCTCTCGTCGAGGTATTTCTTCGGCCCTGCTGTCTGGACTTCCTCACTGCATCCTTTTTGCTGATTGATTGTTTATTTTGCAGGGACTCATTTGCTTTTCTACCTGCTACCCCAAATTCCCACAGACTCACAGCGAGAGAACCAGGTACAGGAAGGAGGTTGCTGTGAAGGATGCTGAGATTGTCAACCTACGTCTGGCACTGGAGCAGGAGAAGAAGAAGGGCGACGACCTGGACAAGGCCCTACAACACGAAAAGCATTCATCGAGGAAGAAGCTGGCGTCGGAGAAGAAGAAGGCAGGGGACATGGCTAAGAAGGCCAATGATGACGGGTATAAGGAGGGTCTTACCGATGCTCGGAAGACCTACGTGGAACAGTGTCAGGCACAGGTGATGGAGCATCACGGTAATAGCTACACGATGGGCCACAAGGTCGGGTATGATTTGGCGCTGTAAAAAGTAGGCGTCGATGAAAATCATTCCGCCTTGATTGATTGAGATGGTAAGCATAAGTTC
>NMUG010005088.1:0-13379 GCA_002855965.1 Monotropa hypopitys | reverse complement strand
TCTTAATCACATTCATGCATCATTTACGCATGAACAATTATAAGTGGTGGAAGTAACGGGCATCAAAACAAAATGTCATGCATTGCAAATAATTGCATTTTTAAGCTACGGGCTTGTATGGGTACTTGGTTGATGAAATCCGGGCTTAAATGTCATTCTTAAATTTTGCGTTTGTATTGGTACATGGTGTTAGTACCAAGTAACACATTAGACATACATTTATCATGTTACAAAAAAGCCTTTCTAAGCTGTGGGCATGTGCATTTCATACATTGCATTATTAAAGCATGAAATAAAATAGGTGGAATACGTTGAGTCAGCACACATAGAGTTGTGAAATGATACTATTGACATGTTCATAGTTATTTACATGGTTGCAGTTCCATATTGACATTTTTGTTATGTCTCGTATCTTATTCACTCCTGGAATCCATCTTTGGATTCCAGTAATTGGACAAGGGTGAGGGCGTCCACTACTAGCCAAGAGGTTCTAGTGATACCAGGTGTGGTTAAAGAACATGTTCTTATGTAGTTACAATTGAATGAATGAAGAAAAAGAAACTCATATTACAAATAATAAAAGAACAGTTGTAGTTGTGGATTATCTAATGGAACATATAAAATCATCTTTTCTTATGGGGAAAAATAGTGTGCAAAACTAATATACTTATGGGCTGTAAGATCCTTAAGCATTGTAAAGACTTAGTCATAGCCACCTCGAATAACATCTATATTAGATAATTGTTATTCGGGAAGGGGCGTGACACTTATAGTCTTAGATCTTTGTTTGAAAAGTCAACAAAGAATGATGAAAGAGAGTAGAAACTCACAAAATAGATGGTGGAGTCTACAAGAGGAGAATTTGGAATTGTTTAAGGACAAGATGTTAAAACAAAAAAGATGAGATTTGGAAGACAGTAGTGAGGAGACGTGGAATGCGATGGCGGGTTATAAAACATTGTGGTGGAATGACGAGGTCCAAGCCATAATTAAAACTAAAAAAGAGCGTTTTAAAAAATGACAACAGTACAGAAATGAAGATAATTTCAAGACTTATAAACAAGCTTGCAAGGAGACTAAGAAAGTCGTGAGGGAAAGGAGACTAAGAAAGTCGTGAGGGAAACTAAGATGAGATCACTAAAGGAATTTTATACTAGACTAGACAACATGATAGAAAGAAGAATATCTATAAAGTTGTCAAATGGAGAGAAAAGAAAAGGAGATTTATCGCAAGCTAAGTGCATAAAAGACAATTCTAGGGTATTAGTAAAACATGATGAAATTAAGGAAACGGGAAGAATTACTTTGATAAAGTGTTGAACGAGTGACATGAGGACAACCTAAGCGATGAGGACTTCAGTACTTCCCATAGAAGGGTGAGACGGGAATATATGTTTTATCGTAGACAACAAAAGTCAGAAGTGGAAAATACATTGAGAATGATGAAATCGGGCAAGGCTTTACAACCGGATGATTTCCTATTGAGGTTTGGAAGAACCTTGAGGATATTGAAGTGTTGTGTTCGACGAAGTTGTTCAACAAGATTATTCTATCCAGAAATATGCGGATGAGTGGAGAAGGAGCATCCCAATACCCATATATAAGAATAAATGGGATATACAAAGCTGGAATAATTATAGAAGTAAATTGATGAGCAATACAATAAAGTTGTAGGGAAGAGTTATTGAACATCACCTAAGGATGATGACAAAGGTATCAGAGAATCAGTTTGGATTTATGCATGGAAGATCAACAATAAAAGCAATATACTTGTTCAGAAGACTAGTCGAAAAGTATAAGAGAGAGAAGGAGGTTATTCACATGATTTTTAGACTATGAAGAAGTGTAACGGTTCAAGAATTTATATTCCTTTTTCTCGTAAATTCTGGATATTTTATAGATTTTTTCATATATCCCTTTGGTCATACCTCAGATTTATTGAGATTTGGGCTTTCCCGAGGCTTAGGATTCGATAAATAAGAGTTGGAAGTCTTAGGGTGAGTGGTTTGACTTTATGTCAGTGGTTTTAGGCAGTGTTGGCTGGGCTGGTGTTGGCATAGCTTGGCCTTGGAAATTTCCAAAAGAAGGGAAAGATAAAGACATGGTCTTCCGAAAATGCAAAGGGGATAACCCCATTTTCCGGAAAAGGAGGGGGGAGAAATCCCTCTACCAGAAAAGACTAAGAATAGAAAGGGGGAGGAACCCCCTGGTCTACCGAGAAAGGAGAAAGAGGGAGACCGCGTTTGCGGGAGAGGAAGAGAGGAGAGAACCCCTTCTTCCGGAAGAGCAGGGAAGGAGAGGCTCTTCTACCAGAAGATCAAGAGAAGAGAAGAGAGATCCAGCAGTCCCTTCTACCGGAAGAAGGGGCATGCTTTTCCGGAAGAAGAGGAAGGAAGGTGTTGGGAGAAACTGCAGCCCCATCTATCGAAGGATGGGGACTGCTTTACCAGAAGAGCAGAGAGGGGAGGAAATGCAGAAATTAGGGAAAGAAGCATAGTCCTGCTCTACCGGAAAAGTGGACCTGTTCTACCGAAAGTTCGTGAGTTAAAACTCCGACTGGTCGGATTTTTAATGAAGGGTGTTTTGATCCTTTTACCCGCGATATAAATTCACCTCTTAGAGGAGAAACCCCTCATTTCAGTTCAGAACACCTCTCTCTTCTGTCTCTTATCCTAACTCTCTCTCCCATTCTCTCTCACTTCTCTTCTCCAACTCCAAATCCATAAGGATTTGGAGGAAATCTCCTTCACTAACGACAACCCACATGTCATCCTCTACGCGGCTATGATCTTGGATCGTCCATCGGAGCAAAATCCTCACCTAGGGTTCCTTGGATCTTCATTTGAGGTAGGGGTTTCTACACCTTGTGTCTTTAAATTTTGGTCCTCTCTCTTCTCCCTAGAACTTTTCTAAGAGATGTTGTATTTCACAAAATTAGATTTGCGGTTTGTGTGAACCTTTCAATTTCTTGAGTATGTGGGGTCATTTGTATCTCAGTTGGTCCCCCGTGAATTTAATTTCTAGATCCCTTTGGTCATTTTGGAAAATCCCCCAATTTTTATAAAACCCTAGATTTTTCTAAAGTGTTGAATAATTGGGAATGGTGTTGATTTATGTATTGGTATTGTGTTAGTGGGATCTAGGAAGTGTTTTGACACATTGAAATCTATGATTGAAACATTATTCATAAAACTCATATTTTGGGTCAAGTCATGAGGTTAGGAGGTGTTTGCCCTAATCTAGTCGAATTAAGATTTAAAATGACGTAATTAAATAAGTGGCCTAAAAACATGAGAGATTATCTAAGTTGGCTACATTTATATTGGAAATCGTTCTCCAGGATTTTGAACCCTGAGTGACTGATTTGCACTCACGAAATTGCGCAATGGGGGCTTGACTGGGCCCTCCCGACGGGTCAGGTAATACGAGGAATTTATACGGTTAGTTTAGATGACGGGCTACTAGCGCGGAAATAGCTGAAACCTAATAACTCATTGATATTGATATTGATATTGTTGGTCCCTTGAATTCGTCAAGGTTGACATTTTATACTCCATTGATTTGTCAATGTGTAGGAAATAGTTAATGGTAAACTAATCTCCTTGATCCTTGTCAAGTTGAGCATTTTGGAAGAATTTGATAACTTGCTAGCTTTATCTCCCTTGATTAGTCAATGTTGAGTCCTTTGGAAAATAGTCGCACTTTGGTCTTGAGTCTAATAATAGTGATATGAGTCAAATTGTATTGAAATTTAAAAGAGATCCCTATACATGTATATTTTACATTTCTCGCCCTAGCACACATGCAACCCAAATTTTAGAGATATTTGGATATAGATTTCTCTACTAGGTTGTTGCCTAACTTTCTATTTTTAGGTACAGGCTTCATTTGGATTGGAGTTGCATATTCCATATTCTTGTCGGGCATTGGAGCTTGCCTACATAGTAGATGATAGGGTGTTTCCTCTTTTATTTACTGAACTTTCCCTTCTTCATTTTCGGTTGTAAATTGTGGAGGTTTTGTAAATTATTATTCATTTCATTGCATGTGAATGTTCCATTTGCATTTCCTTCATCCTTTATGTAATTATGTGAAATTATATATGGTAGTCACTTTCTTCCCGCATTATGATTTTATTATTCATTTCAAAAAAATGATTTAAAATTTCTGGAGTGTTACAAAAAGCCTACGGTAAGATGCCTTGAGACGTTATATTGTGAGTTTTCGAGAGGAATGGAGTGGCAAAAAAATATATTGATGTGATTAAGGAAATGTATGAAGGTGTGATCACTACCATTAGATCCCCAATAGGAGAAATAAGTGAATTTACAATCACAGTAGGACTGCATCAAGGATCTTCTTTGAGCCCCTACTCATTTCTATTAGCTATGGATAAATTGACTAAACACATTCAGGATTATGTACCATGGTGTATGATGTTTGTGGATGATATTGTCTTATTAGATGAAACAGCAAGTGGCATTAATACTAAGCTGAAACCCTGCAGAAAAACATTGGAGTCAAAAAGGTTTTAAGATGAGTATGAGTAAAACGGAATACATAGAATGTAAGTTTAGTAACGTCCAGAATGCTAGTGTTGACAAAGTAGCCCTCCAAAATCAAAAGTTAACAAAAAGCAAGCATTTTTGTAAGGATTGAGAGATTGCAGAGGATGTAACACATTGAATGCAAGTCAAATGGATGAAGTGACGAAGTGCTTCAGAAGTGTTGTGCGATCGCAGGATATCCAAAAAATTGAAGGGAAAATTCTACCGAATTGCTATAAGGTCAACCATGTTATATAGCACAGAGTGTTGGGCCATTAAAAAACAACATTCAAGTAAGATAAGTATAGCCCAAATGAGAGTGGTGGGGTATATGTGTGGTGAGACTCTACGAAATAGAGTTAGGAATGAAAATATTCGTGGAACGTTAGGCGTGACACTGATAGAAGACAAGATGGGAAAACATAAATTAAGATGGTTTGGACATGTCTTTCGTAGATCGAATGATGTAGTAATTAGGAAGATTGACCTGATTTCGATAGATGATAGCACTAAGAGAAGGAGAAGACAAAAAATTGATCCTAGAAGCTCTAGTTAGAAGAGACCTAGGTTTTTTTGCATAAAACTCAATGGAAAAGACAGATTCATGTAGCCGGTCCCAATTAATTGAGACTTAAGGCTCTGTTTGGTTTGGTTATTTTTCGGAATTCCAACTTATTAATGGAACACAATGATTACTATTAAAAAGTCCCAACTTTTCAAGAATACCCTTCAATGTTTTCCATTAAATCAGAGTGCACATTTTCCAATGCAAAAATTTTTTTAAAAGAAAGAGGGCATTGAAGGAAATTTTACTGGTCAACTTGAAATTGAACAAATATTTTAGAACATGTAAAAGTCAATGCAGACAAACAAATTTCGACGAAGGGAGTATGATTTTATTGGCTATAGTGAGCATATAGTCCTTGAGAGAGCAGAATGGCATACAAGATTCACCTACTAGATCCCACTTGAGGCACAAGGCTTGGTTTGTTTGGTATCATGCCAGACTCCAGAACCCCGTCAAATAAAAATGAAGCAGGTAAATATGCGAAGAGATGATTTCATAGCATGAGAATGACATAATGAAAGAAAACTCACATCATGCAGCTTTTTGTAGTCCAACCTTTCTACATTTCTCTTTGCAGATACATGAGCAGCCTCGTCCTGGCCAGGACTCGACTCTAATAGAGATGACAGCTCATCATTCAAAGATACATTTTTCTTTGGACCCACTTTAGGTCTCTCTCCATTAGAGCCCTTGCTGGGTTTGGTGTTATCGAATACAACACCAAAATCATCAGAGTCAGATGTAAAATCAGAACTTGAACTTTCCTGCTTAACCTGTTCATCGAGATCTGGAGCATTAGGATCATATTCATTATCCTCGGAATCATCAGAAGATAGATCCAAGTTCTGCTTGTTTTTGGGTGAAGCTCCATTATCTTCAGACACGGTATAGAAATCGGATTCGTCAGAACTAGATTCTTCTCCCTTAATTTTCTCGTCCACCTCCAAATTGTCAGGGTCGTATTCATTATCCTCAGAATCATCTGATGGGAGTTTCAAAATATCATCAAGCTTATCTCCAGCTTCTGCTGCTGCTGCAGCCTCAGGGAATACCTTCTGCACATGACAGACAAGCAGAATGAGAAACATACAAGTGGATGATTGGTCAACTATTCAATCGTGTTTAGTCTGGATTTAAAATCGACCTCCCATGTGTCCAGAATAGAAAGACGAGTTCCTTGGGAATCATTAAGCAATTCAATACAGTCAACCTTACAGTCACATCCAGGGCAAAGCCAGCCCTCATCATCGGGAGGAACTGAAAGCAAGAAGGGGAAATGATTAGAAGGTAGAAAACTTAACAGATAGAAACAAGAACAAATTTGGAAAAAAAATAAAGTTTACTATCAATATTCTGTTTGACACATACTGTCATCCTTTAATAATGGTGGTTCTAGACAAAACTGGTGAAAACCACGTTCACAAGCACCATCACAGAGTATGATGTCGTTATCAGCTGGCAATTCTGCAGATTCACATTTTGCACAGAATATCTGCCATTGGGAAGATAAAGGTATTGGTATTTTTTATGTGAAGTAATAACATATACTACCAGAACTAAAATAATATCTAAGAGTGCAATTGGAAAAAAGAAATGGGTTGGTCTGTAAGGCATTCCATACATCCTCGCTGTCAATCTGTCCTTCAGAATCAAATAACGATGCCGGAAACATTCCTTCAGCAATTGACGAATCAAGACGTTGAAATAGATCTCTTATTTTCAATTTGCAACGGAAAATTTCTGATTTGGCACGTTGAAGCTCCTTCTCTGGCTTTATTTTTTCCAGGCTGCATACAACATAATAGTCAACAACAGCGCTCACAAAGGAACTCAAGACTCGAATGAAAGCCACAGTGCCACAAGGGAAAAAGGCTCCAATATTAATAGTATAAATTGCTTTAGATTACAAACCTCTGCCCTTTCCAACCTTCACCAGAATAGGCATCAATCAAGTTTTGTTCATACGTCCATCGATGCAGTAAGTATCTCAGATGCTTTCTAATCCTGGAGAATTCATTAACTGGAGTTTCCTTTAGCCGTTTATCCTTCCTCTTCTTCCTTTGCATTTTTTCATTGGTGCCAATACTATGCTCCGGCAAATTATTAATTGGCACATGAGCTTTAGGTTTCTCTTGTGACCTTGAGCGCAAAACTCTAGTACTGCCTACGGAAGATTTCAGTGTGTGTTTTCCTTTTGTTGACTTCATAGAGGTTCCTCTACCCCTGCCTCCCGACATACTAGCATTGCTCGCTTCATAAACTGGCAACGATTCTATTTGTTTGAGATCATGATTCATATCTGGTCGTGGTGTCAATTGTTCAAGACCAATATTCGCTGCCGCATCTTCATGTGGTGGACTCAGTTGTTCCGAATTGGAAATTTTGGATACATCTTCAGATGGTTGGCCACATTGTTTGAGATGGTCGATCTCTACCATCCCAGTACAAACCAGACCATTCTGAACATAATCAGTCACAAGCTTCTGTTTTTCTGCCAACGTTTCACTATTTACACTTTCTGAAACAAGTTCATGATTTGGTTCTGATGAATCTTGATTATCGCTTTTCCGGACAGCATCTTTAGGGAGCAACCCTAACTGCTCAGAATTAGAATGTACAGTGCCATCTTCCAGATGTTGTCTCAGCTGATCAAAACTTGAATTTCTAGTTAAATCCTCATGAACCAGCTGTTCTATCCCTTCTGACATGGCTTCTTTAGCTCTCGTCTTTACAATTCCACCACTGATCTCATCTTGCTCTTCTGCTGCTTCACTGGCCAAACTTCTGGCACCAAATTCACGGCCTTGTATTGATGTATGGCGTCTAGGCAGTGACATATGTGCAGTTTCACTGGTTTGTTGTACTGAAGATGCATACTTATTGATGTCCTCGGACATTTAGGCAGAAAGCCAACAGTGATGAATATCACCAGTCCTGTGTAAATCAGAATCCACAATGATATCAGGATAAAATGTCAAAAACATTAACGTCCCACTGATAAAAAATCCAACGTCAATTTCTTAACAGACATCCAGAATAAAAAAAAAAGATTCGTTCAGGATAGGACTAGGTTTGAACAATTGTACTGCATACCATAGATATGCACCAACAAGGTAAATCAGAAAGTGTGGGCTTGTTGATGAAGTTTATGATTAAGTAAAACAAGATTTGATGCTTATCAAAGTTCACATAAAGCTAATTTAATTTTATTTCTTCTTCCCCACTTTTATCAATTTGTGGGTAATTTGGAAATTGCATGCAATTATGACCATATGCTGCAGGGGTGAGTTGTCCATGGATCTTATCTAATTTTCTAGCAGGATGCACTGTTAATGCATCTATCGCCCATTATAGAACTCTTTTGACGCCAACTCTGAGAGAATCTTGGAACTCTGAACAAGGTTCCAACATAATTCCTTTCTCTCTCTCTATTAGTCCTAGCAACGCATTAACTGATCAAACTCCAATTTCACTCGGATAAAACTCTAATACTTTCAATCAAAGCATATTCAGACTTCATTTCTTTCCTTTTCCTTTTCAAAGCACAAGCAGTTGGGCCACCCACGTTGTGGGTGTGCAAGTGGAATTTTCGGTGTGCACGTGAGTGATTGAGAGGGTAAATTTTGGAAGAAAAAATTTGACAGGATGACAAAACACCAAAATGTGCTCTTCTTTTATATATTACTAGCAGTTGGGCACACACGCTGTGTGTGCTCTCGTGGTCAGTTGTGCAGTTAAGTTTTGGGGTAGTTGTATAGTTAAGTTTTGGAATAGGGGTAATTTGGGAAATGAAGGGGTAGTTGTACAATTAAGTTTTGGAATAGGGGTAATTTGGGAAATGAAAAATTGACACTATGACACAAAAGGGAGACACCAAGTTGGTGCTCTCCCTTTATATATTAGTATAGAAAATAGATATTCAGACTTCATTTCTTTTGACACCATAAGTCCGTTTCATGATTAAATCGTATACAAATTGCGCTGATAGGGATTTTTCCCTATTGGTTTGGCATTAGAGTTAGTACAAATACATGTATTTCCGTGTGCACAACATGAGAGGGGTTTTTGTGTGGATAGTTCTGTTTGTTGGGGGGTAAAAGGGTGAGGGGTTCAAATAGACCATATTGCCCTAAAGTGAAGAAATTTTCACTTTTTCAGCTGAGACTGTTAGAACCTCGCCTAATCTAATACGCTGATATGTATTCACAAAAATGTTCTTATTTCCAGTTTTTAAAGCTTAAACCGTAGCATCCATCAAGTCAGGGCCGGCTCTGAGTAGAAGGTAAGAAAGCCAATGATTCATGCCCAAAAAATATGCTAAGAAGAGAGCCCCCTATATGTATGGTACTTCCCGCAACTGCAGTTAAATTGATACAATCCTGGTGCGTGCATCGGACATCCCAACGCTCCTTCTAGGGGTGATTATTTACTAGACCCCAACATATCACGTTTTAAGCATCTAAATCGTCCATAAAAAAAGCAAATAGAGAGAGAGACAATGAGGGAGAGACAAAGAGAGAGAAGATGCCAGAGCATTCCCAAATATCCTACACAAATATGAATTGATCTACTACGTATTACTCGAACAATGAAGAGAATTCTAGTATTTTAGAACAAATTCGAAAATCCAATTCTAAGATGGTTCTGGAGATAATGAGTCTAGAATCAAATCGATCCTAACCAACCATTGACGAGATGGAAGAAGATAAATGATATCATTTAGGAAACACCAATGAGTAGCAAAACTCTCTATCATACACATATGGAGCAAGTGTTAGCTGAGAATTTAACGATTAGGGTGCACAAGTACATTGGCTGTTGTTTGTAGCCTTAGACTCAGAAGGAGAATTTCATGTCGGGTAACCTTTCTTGACCATTTCAGAGAGTTTGGATCAGGATTTCTGTCCATGAATTTATCAAGGGCTACGAAAATGATATAGAAGTCAGAAGATTAAATTAACCTCCTCTATCTCCTTACCATTTTGTTCACATCTTTTGCTCTATGTAACTCTCCTCAAATTCATGGTCCAAACATAGCCCAAGTATAATTCAAGGACACTCTGAAACATAATCGCCCCACATTTCTGATTCATCTTTTCCCTTTAAATCTAAGAAAACAAGTACAGCTTTTGCGGTCACCAATAATCACCACGAGAGAAATTCCCATCCTTGACATGGTGAAACCTAGTAGTAGCCCTCAGAATGATTTCCCTCCTTTCAATTGCAGATATGTACTTGGTTGCATGGTGGCAGTCACCGACACTCTCAAGTTTTTAAACACTGTGATTGGAATCCCATTGGCATTCTTATCAACCCAAAAGCAATTGCCAATTTCTCACTGTTCCATAACAGTAGCTTCTTCTACTACTCTCCCGTACCATGCAACACGAGTTCAAGATCCGGCACATACCCTTCCAACTTCATTTCTTCTCCAACTCGTTCAATTTTTCATGTATCAAATGCAATTCCGGATGAAGCCTATCTCCCGATCGAAACATGTGAACTACGCTCTTCACATCAATCCAACTATACCCGGGTGTTTTAATTACCTTATTGTCCTTCATCACTCTTCGGACTCTACCAACATGCTCCATCTGTTCATTGCGGCATATACATTGGAAAGTTGGACATAACCAACCCCTCTCATAGGGTCAAGATCAAGCAAGTTCTTGGAAGAAAACTCAACAGAGTAAATTCTTGTGGATCCTACAAGCACCCAAGAGGGACCCATATATCGCACTGTGTGGTTTGAAAAGGCATTTTCTTGATCAAATCAACTGCTTCAACTAGTGTCCCAGCACGACCAAGAAGATCAATCATACACGTGTAATGGTCTCGTTTAGCCTCAACACCATAATCCCCTAGCATTGTGTTGAAATATCGTATCCCTGGGCCTACTAGTTCGGCATGATTACAAGTCAATAAAACACCGACAAAAGTAATCCAGTCCGGTTTGATTCCCTCATTTCTCATCCCTTCAAACAAAGGAAGAGCTTTTTCACCAGCCCCATGTTGATCATACCCACAAATCATTGAATTCCAAGTAACATCTCTACGCGGTATCTCAAGGAACAAAATCCATGCGTCCTGTAAATCTCCACACTTGCAGTACATGCTAATCAATGAAGTTCCAACTGATGTATCAAAACACAATATAGATTTACAGATAAACTTATTGATTTGCTTATCCAATTTCAATGTAGATAAATCGCTACACCCCAATAAAACACTACTCAAGATAGATGAATTCAGTTTAACTCCTAATTCCACCATTGTCCTAAAAAGCTACAATGCAACCTCTGCCAAGGCAATTTCCGACATAACCTGCAATCATAGCATTCCATGTCACCAAATTCTTCACAGGCATCTCTTTGAACATTTTTTCAGCCAATTCGACCTTTCCAAACTTCATATGGGCATTTATAATTGCAGTCGAATCAATTACTGCCTTAACTGGAGCTGCCGAAAACTTCATATCCAAATCCAAATCCCCTGTCTCAAAATAACCAGATATCATAGAATTCCACGAGACATTATTCTTTTCCGGCATTGTGGAAAACAACTCTCGGGCTTCAATTGTCATACCATGCTGAGAAAAAACAGATATCATTGTGTTCCATGATGTGGTGTCTTTGTTGGAAATTTGATCAAAGAATGTCCAGGCGGATACTATATCGGAATTGTGTAGATAGCAAGCTAACATTGTGTTAAGTGAGACAGCGTCTGGTTCAATCATTTTATCAAAATTCTGGCGAGCTTCTTTAACTTTTCCAGGCTTTTTCGAATACCCGGCCAAGATTGAATTCAATGTAATTGTGGTTCTAAATTTCATGTACTCAAAAACCCTTAGAGCTGATTCTAAATCCCCAGACCTAATATAGTGTGTGATCATCTTATTCAATGAAACAACAACCGTGAATTTGGTTGGACTCTTAGGTTGAAACGTATTCGAAACATGGGTTCTCGTGTTAATTACGGGTGTCAAGTGGGTTTGTTGTTGTGAGTGTAGAGAAGTGTCCAGAAGCGTTTTTTTGATTGACTCATCTGGGTTTTGGATTTCGGAAGTAGAGAATGAATGGGTTTGGTACTTGTCTTGTCGGAAAGTTTTTGACGCTGCCAAGAAAGGATGGCTTCTTATGCGTCTTAGATACATTTGCCTTCGTAGGGTAGATAAAGAAGATAGATATAAAATTCTGTTTTTGGTCAAATAGAACATCACAATTCGACCCTGGACTAATGTATAAAAATTCCATTAGAGTTTAAGAACCTACAACGCTGCAAAACCCCAATAAGGAATAAGTTGCAATCACCCCTAAAAGATGGTTAGGTCATCTTATTTATGCCCCCACCTATTGGCAACATCGTCGTATCCCTTTCTAAAGATTCTAGGATTCTAGAATCAAAATAGTTGCCAGGGCCTGTCCTGGGTAGAAGCTTAGAAAGCCACCGCTTCAGGCCCCAAAACTATGCTAAGAAGAAGGGCGCCCCCTAAAATGTACGGTACTCTGCAACTGCATCTGCGTTAAATTGATTCACTCCTTGAATATGTGGATTGGACCTCCCCATACTCTTCCTAGGCGTGATTGTTCACTAGACCCCAACATATCCCGTTTTAAGCATCTAAATCGTCCATAAAAAACTGAGAGAGAGAGAGGGAGGGAGAGTACCTGTTCTGTTCGATTTAGGGTTTGATTTCGGGCTGGTTCTGATTCTGATCGCGTAGAGATTGGATGCAACAGTTTCAAAGAAAACCCTAGATCTGTTTTAGGTAAAAAAAATGGTGTTTGCCGCTTCCATCCCTCTTTTTATGTGATCCTTGAAGTTAACGGAAAAGATAAATATAAAAACAAAACATATTTTTGAAGCTAAAATGATATGGGGAATTCTGGGTACAATCACTAAAATGCTAAATATAACTTTTCTTCGGAAGTTTGTGTCCGAATGATTCGCTTCGGACACAAACTTCCGAACGAAATAAGGTATTTCGGAAGTTTGTGTCCGAATGGTTGAACGAATTTCGAAAATTTGTGTTCGAATAATTCAAAAAAATTCACAAAATATCATTCAAAAGTTTGTGTCCTAATATCCAAAAATTCAAAAAAAACACATGGACTATATTTAGCACTTAAGTGGTTGTATTTAGACCTTCCCAAATGATATATCATACAAATTTGGAGAAATAATTGTAAACTAACATTAGTAATATTATTCAATCCAAATAAGATACAAAATAACAAAGGTAAAAAAATTCAATGATGATAAAA
>NMUG010005087.1:0-13379 GCA_002855965.1 Monotropa hypopitys | reverse complement strand
GGTGCAAAGATATCTATCAAACCCAACTTGAACACAATGGGGTAAAAACTTTTACTACTAAGACCCTTAGTAAATACATCGGCTAACTGGTCTTCAGATCTTACAAAAGGCATACAATTCTCTTTAATGAAGCATCTGTCGATTTCGATATGCTTCGTTCGATCATGTTGAACTGAATTATGAGCAATGTTTATGGCAGCCTTATTATCACAGTAGAGCTTCACAGGGCTAGCATAAGAGAATCCCAAATCACGTAAAAAGGTTTGGAGCCATAAAAGTTCGCAAACACCGTGAGCCATTGCCCTGTATTCCGCCTCTGCACTTGATCTAGCAACCACAGACTGCTTCTTACTCCTCCACGTAATCAAGTTTCCTCCAAGAAAGGTACAATAACAGAGGTAGATCTTCTATCATCATTAGAACCTGCCCAGTCTGTGTGGGTGAAGGCTTTCAATTTCAAGTGACCGCGATTGGAGAACAAATTCCTTTACCTGGAGCAAACTTGAGATACCTCAAGATACGATAGACAGCATCAAGATGAGTAGTACGAGGATCATGCATAAACTGACCAACCCCAACAGCGTAGGAAATATCTGGTCTAGTATGAGATAAGTATATCAAACGACCTACAAGTCTTTGATATCTCTCCTTATCCACATGTTTTCCATCATTACTGCAAAGGTGATGATTAGCCTCAATAGGAGAATCTGTAGGCTTACATCCTAACATGCATGTCTCTTCCAAAAGATCAAGAATAGAATTTCTTTGAGAAATAAAAATACCTTTGTCAGACCTAGCCACATCCATTCCAAGATAGTATTTCACAGCCCCCAAATCCTTGATCTCAAATTCTTGAGCAAGAAGAGCTTTAAGGTTTTGTATCTTGTCCAGATCATCGCCTGTCATAATTATGTCATCCACATAGACTATAAGAACAGAAGTCTTACTATTAGTTCTTTTGATGAACATAGTATGATTAACATGACTCTGTTTATATCCAAATCTCAACATGGCTTTGAGAAATCTATCAAACCATGTTCTAGGAGATTGTTTCAATCCATAAAGAGCTTTTTTCAATCTACACACCTTTCCTTCTATAGCAAAAGAGGAAAAACCTGGTGGTATGTCCATGTAGACCTCTTTCTCTAAGTCACCATAGAGAAAAACATTTTTTACATCAAACTGTTTAAGAGCCCAATTCAAAATAGATGCACAAGAGAGTAAGGTCCTAACAGAATTCATCTTGGCCACATGAGCAAATGTCTTTTTATAATCAATACCGTATGTCTGAGTGAACCCCTTTGCAACAAGTATTGCTTTGTACCTCTCAACGACCCCGTCAGCCTTGTATTTCACAGTGAACACCCATTTGCAATCCACTGACTTTTTTTCCTTAGGAAGAGGTGCAAGTTCCCATGTGCCATTTTTCTTCAGGACTGTCATCTCCTCTACCATAGCTTCTTTCCACTCATGCATTGTAAGAGCTTCCTTCCAATTTTGCGGAATAGACATAGAGGCAATGACAGAGACAAAAGCACGATACGAAGGAGATAAACGAGAATATGAAATAAAGTGAGAGATAGGATGTTCGGTGGTACAAGTTCTAACTCCTTTTCTAAGGTCAATAGGAACATCAAGTTCATTACAAGGAGAGACATGATTATTACTAGAAGAGTCAGAAACTAGAGTTGGACGTGGTGATTGGCAAGGTGGCTCAACACAAGTAGCCATCTCTCGGCGTGAATAAGTTCTCAAATCTGGTTTGTCCAGATGTCCACCAATGTCATGATCTACACTCGTTTCAACTATTGGTTCCTTTTCAGAAGTTGTCGTCTCCCCCTCACGATGACAATGTAACGGAAAATGCGATCAAGACTCTGGAGTATAGGATGCCAACCTTTCTCCATCTCTCATTTCTTACTCGTTATTATTCTCCCCCTGAAGAGATGAGAGGATAAAATGACTTGGTTTCCCCATAAGTGACATCCATAGAGACATACATTTTGCGAGAGTATGGGTCATAACATTTATAACCTTTTTGACTAGGAGTATAGCCAAGAAAAATACACTGACGTGCTTTGGGATCTAACTTACCACCAGAAACTTTAGGGGTATGGACAAAACATATGCAACCAAAACTTTAGGAGGAAGAGACCTGATCCCAGAACCACCAGGGAGAAATCTGATAGGAGATTGAAATTGAAGGACGCTGGAGGGCATACGATTGATAAGGAAGGCTGCAGTAAGAATAACTTCTCCCCAAAAATACTTAGGAACATTCATAGTGAACAAGAGTGAGCGAGCGACCTCAGCAAGATGACGATTCTTGCGCTCGGCAACTCCATTCTGTTGTGGCGTGCCAACACAAGTTGTTTGGAAAAGAATGCCAAATTGTTCAAGATATGTGCGAAAGGACCCATCTAAATACTCAGTCTCATTGTCACAGCGAAGAACCTTAATGATGGTGTCAAATTGAGTGTGCACCATTTGATGAAAGGATTGAAAGCACGAAAAGACTTCATTTTTGGACCGAAGTAAATATACCCATGTAACACGAGAGTGACAATCAATAAATGTGACAAACCAGCGATACCCATTAAGAGACACAACATGAGAAGGGCCCCAAACATCAGAATGGATGATTGAAAAAGGCGAATCACTTCGTTGGTTAATAGGGGCTAAAAGGAGCGTTTATGTTTTGCTAGCTCACAAGCTTCACAAAGGAATTGACTCCGAAGACATTGCTTAGTCAAACTCGGGAACAATTTTTCTAGAATTCCAAAAGATGGATGACCCAAACTACGATGCCATTGATGTAATAAAGGAAGAGCTGAACCCGTATCTGCTGCAAGAGCTTGACCACATGACACAAGTGAACAAACTGGTTTAGGTGCCGATTCCAAAAATTAAAGTCCCCCTTGCACTTTACCACTGCCAATCTTCCTCCCCGTATCTAGATCATGAAAGACACAATGTGTAGGAAAAAAAGGTAACGGAGATTTTTAGGGATTGGGTAAGACTACTAACAGATAGGAGGTTAGTAGAAAGTTGGGAACATGAAGAACCGAAGAAAGTGAAATGTTTGGAGAACAATTTATAGAACCTTTTCTCGAAATAGAAGATAGAGAACCATCAGCAACTCTGCCGTTGTCCTTACCAGATCAAGTGGAATATGAATCAAAAAAGGAAGAGTAACCTGTCATGTGGTCAGTTGCACCCGAATCGATTATCCAAGGAAGAGAGGAAGTTGTAGAAACATTAACTTGTATATCGGAGTTGGCAAAAAAGTTAGAGAAGGGTAAAGTAGCCGAAGCTGTGGGAGGTGAAATACTAAGCCTGGCCACGAGGCGCTTGAGTGTTTGCAACTCCCCTTGAGAAAGAGGACCAGTAAGGGAAGCATCTGTCCTTGAAGAGTCCATACCAACCACGGATCACCCAATCGACAATAACAAGGCCAAAGCAGAACAATCCGAACGATAAAACCCAGAATCCAAGAACCCAATAAGCCAAGCCGCAATCCTCAATCAAATAATAATAATCAGTCACACCCCAAATGCAATGCAAGGATAAGTGAGTTTGTTGGTTTTTCTGACATAGCCACAGAACGGTCGTGAGTTCCGCCGAGGATATCAGATACTACTAACGGACGAGTCTAACTCAATATGCATGAGTAATGCAAGAGAAAACACAAACTGTAGTCGAACCAGTCTTACCGGAGATCAGCGCATGCATCAGAAGAACTCAACCGCTGATACAGACTGAAAAACAAACCCAGATCAGAAAACACAATAAACCACTGGAAATCCACGGAGGCTCGCCAGAGACTGGACGCTGGCGAAGGTTGGCGGCGAGGGTTGCTGGCGACAACACCGGAGCAAAGAAATAGGCCAGAAAAAACACGCAACAGTGACAACGAAGATCAGGCGGCGGCTGGAGGTGCTGGCGAATGCTGGATGTGGCGAGAAACGCCGGACAAGGGCTGAACCAGGCGACAAACGCCAGAGTGAGGCCGGAGAGAGCGGTGCAGAGAGAATCGCTCTGAGAGAGAGAGAGCCGTGAGACAGGGCGACAAACGCAGGAAGAGCGGCTACAAACGCCGGACTAAGGCCGGCGACTTCAGGCGGCAAACGCGCGCAAGAATGGCGCGCGAGAATGGTCGGGCGACGCAGGAGGCGCCTCTGGGTGGATGCCGGAAAAAGGTGACGAATTTTTTTTTGATGCGGCGGCCACTAGGTTTATGCCCAGTGCTCTGATACCATGTTCAAAGGACAAAACCACATATCTCTTTATTCATTTACGTGTGTAAATATACAAGGAAAAGAAAAAGGAAAAAAATACACAAGGACCCCTTTAGATCCTAACTATTTACACAACACATAAAACTTAACAAAGATGATTAGATTAAGGGAAGATGAAAGAATTACTTTGATGAACCCTTGAATGAGAGACATGAGAACAACCTAAGCGATGTGGATTTGAGCACTCCCAATGGAAGATGAGCCATGAATATATGTTTTTTCGCAGAGTACAAAAGTGAGAAGTAGCAAATGCGTTGAGAAATATGAAATCGGGCAAGGCTTTAAGACCGAATGAGTTTCGTATTGAGGTTTGGAAGAGCCTTGGGGATATTGGAGTGTTGTCGTTGACGAAGTTGTTCAACAAGATCATCCGATCTAGAAAGAAGCCTGGCGAGTGGATAGAATATTCTAGTACTATATATAACTATAAAGTGGATATTCAAAACTATAATAATTATTGAGGTCTTAAATTGATGAGTCATATATTGACCCCGACAGCCGCCGTCTTCGGACGTTGATTATAAATTGCAATAATCCGCTTCGTGCGTTGATTATAAGCTACCGACCACCCCTGCAGAGCCCGGTGCCTCCTGAAAAAAATTGACCCCGACAGCCGTCGTCTTCGGACGTTGATTATAAACTGCAGGTCACCCATCAAGATCTGGTACCTCCCGGTAGGACGTGGCTCCGGCAGCCGCCGCTTCAGGCGTTGATTCTAAGCTACTGTCCATCCATGCAGAGGTCGGTACCTCATGACAAAATTTCCCTCGACAGCTGCTGTCTTCGGACGTTGATTATAAGCTACATGTCATCTCTCAAGACCCGAAGCTCCCGGTAGGGTGTGGCTCCTGCAGCCGCCGATTCGTGTGTTGATTATAAGCTGCCGACCATCCCTGCAGAGCCCGACGCCTCCTAAAAAAACTTGACCCCGACAGCCACCGTCTTCGGACGTTGATTATAAGCTACAGGTCACCCATTAAGGTCCGGTATCTCCCGGTAGGGTGTGGCTCCGGCAGCCGTCGCTTCGTACGTTGATTATAAGCTGCTGACCATTCCTGCAGAGCCCGGTGCCTCCTGAAAAAACTTGACCCCGACAGCCGCCGTCTTCGGACTTTGATTATAAGCTGCAGGTCACCCACCAAGGTCCGGTATCTCCCGGTAGGGTGTGGCTCTGACAGCCTCCGTTTCGGGAGTTGATTATAAGCTTCCCTCCACCCCTGCAGAGGCCGATACCTCCCAGAAAAACGTGGATCCGATAGGCGCCGCTTCGCGCGTTGATTATAACCTACCGACCGTCCACCCCTCAGCAAAGTTCGACGTGTCCCGGCAAATATTAACTCAATCGAAGTTGTCTCGAACTATGTACATCCGTCATACTCCGGACCTTTACCACTGACGGAGACATCTTAAATATATGGTCTCATCAGGCTCTATTCCTCCGGATTTCTATCGCTTATTGAGGGAACTGTCTGCGTCCGGCATACTCCAGACCTTTACCACTGATGGATGCATCTTAAATATATGGTCTCCTCAGGCTCTATCCATCTGGATTTTTATTGCTTATTGAGGGAAATGTCCGCATCCGGCATACTCCGGACCTTTATCACTGACAGAGGCATCTTAAATATATGGTCTTCTCAGGCTCCATCCCTCCAAATTTCTATCGCTTATTGAGGGAACTATCTGTGTCCGGCATACTCTGGACCTTTATCACTGACGAAGGCATCTTAAATACATGGTCTCCTTAGGCTCTATCCCTCCGGACTTCTATCACAGATTGAGGACTGTCTGCGTCTGGCATACTCTGGACCTTTATCACTAACGGAGGCATCTTGATTTATATGATCTTATCGGGCTCTATCCCTCCAGATTTCTATTCCTGATTGAGGAGGCTACTTATATCCGATACACTCCGGACAGGGAAAAAGGCAACTCTGGTCCGAATATGGAATCTTTATTGCACTATATGAACAAGACTATATAACTAAGACCTAACATCTGGAAATCGAAAAGAGCTACATTATTACAGCACGAGTGAATGGGCACCTGGCGGGTCGGCCGAGGGTGCCTCGTCCGACATCACAAAAGGAGGGATCACAGGGACTGGAACGGGCACATCAACCCAGAGGGGTGAGTCGCCCGGCACCCCCGCCACATCTAGCTCCCGAAGCCACGCCTCTTTGCAGATTGAACTGAAGCCCCCCTTATAGCCGACCTCAAAAGCTCCAGGGCAAAGCTCGAACACCTGTCGCCGATATTCCTCTTCGGCGTCTTTATAGCCCTCTGCATAGCCTTGGGTATCGCGTCAGCAGCGGCCTTCTGAAGCCTCTCCTCAAATTCTTCCTGTGATTGCCGGAGATTATCTTCGGCCTCCTCAAGCTTCTCTTTTAGCCGATTCGGCTCCGACGCCTCCTCCTCAAGCTACCGAAGGAGCAAATCTTTTTGTGCAGTAGTAGATCTGTGAGATCGGTCTTCGCCTTCAGAGCCCGATAGTGCCACTTGACGGCCCTCCGGGTTATTACCTGATAAGCTTTGTGCATCCTCGAGAAGGACTGGTAGGCCTGTAAGAAACATAATTACCGTCAGCAAACATCTTAACGGAGGCTACCACTCAGAGGGAATCGAAGGTACCTTTATTAGACTTGTTTTAGTATGATCAACAATAGCCCCCCCGCAGGTCGGCATGGCTCTCATGTCCTCCGGTAGCTGCAGTGCTCGTAGAAGGGGGTGAGCAATCCGATGATCGACGTTAACACTGTCCGAACGAAGAACAGGCACCCCGAGAAATTTAAGGAAATCAGGCGCCCACGGGTCTAGAGCTTCGAGATCGTCCGGTAGTGGAACTGCTTCCGACCCTGTACCGCGTCCGCATCCGCCGGACCCTCCTCCTCGAAATTCGACAGCTCCAACTTCACTTCAACGAGTTCTGGAGAAACGCTCCTGACCAGAGGCACCACTGGAACTGGAGGACGCGCTGGGGACTCCCTGACATGGCCTTCAATGTTCCTTCCCCCAGCCGCCGAGGACTCCCCTAGAAATACTAGAAGAGGCCAACCCTCCTCCGGATCGGTGTAGGCCCTCGGGGAATGGCCACTCGCTTCCTCTTTCTCATGGTCTTTCGGTCCTTCAAAAAACTTCGGTACATCGACTGACAACCCAGCAGGGAGGGAGCATCTCTTCCTCCACACCTCATCAACGCAGAAATCCGTTCTTCCGAAGCATCTTTTCTCAGGTCCTTTGAAATCATGGAGACATCTGTACAAGGAAGGAATGTTTTCAGAAATAACAGAGGCTTCCAGGCATTTGGGACCTGGGTTGCCCGACTTCGTGGGAACATGATACAGACGCTCTTCCTCCTGTTCGAAATTGTACTCCCCAAAAAGTTGGAGATAGGTGTTCACCCACCTGTCGGAGTCCGTCAACCTTAAAATAATGTCCTCATATGGTTTACAGGCAGAAAGGAAGTATCTGCCGGACGCTCTGTTACGGGAAAGTGAGAACAAACCCATAAGGTCCGCCATGTGGAACTCCAAGCTATCCCTCTCGCACAATGCCTGGACAGAGCAGATGATTCGGTAGCTGTTGACCGACAACTGGTAGGGAGTAAGCTGGAACGCACACAAGAAAGCCCGAAGGAGACGGTCGAGAGGGAGCTTCAAACCTCTTTCAGTTATTGCCATCAGAGGAACAATTATCTGCTCCTCCGCATAAGTAATTAGCGACCCCACCTCCACTAGAGAGATGGACGTCGGGATCTCATACTGACGGTAGAACTCGTCAACCTTGCTCAGTCCACTGCGGAAGTAGTTTAGATAAGGGCAGTCCCGATCCCACTTCTGGGCCCTAGGAGCGCGACCTCCGAAGTTGTATTGTGCACGGGCATCTCGCATGAATCCTCCTTGATTGGAGGTCTCCCTTTCATAGAAACGGGGAACGATCTGAGTCCGACCACGAATTGGAGGCAGTACCGGATCAGGAGGTGACGGGGCTCGGTTCCCAGTGGGTCCGGCCACTCTGGAGTTGGCCTCGAACGAAGACTCATCGGAGCTAAGCCTGAACGTCGAATCTCAATCAGCATCGGAGCTCAAAACGATCACTTGATCCATAATCACCGGAGAATAAGAGCCGAATGGCTGGAAGGACTGTAGAGGGTCAGAATGCGAGAAGTAAATCCCGGGCGATCAACCACAACAACCTATTTATAGGCTTAGGCCAGGTATGAATCACAACTGTCTGCCATTATTTTGGCACAAGTCCCGATGAATGCAGTTTGGCCCACAAGTCAGCGACAGACGCGTGGCAGAACAACTGACATCCGTAATTCATAACTACTGTCCTTCGCTGCAAAACGACGTCAACACAATCCTGAAAGGATCCGTCTAACCGAAGCAAAGTGTCCGACCGTCCAGATCAATCTTTCTTAACAAAGTTGGAAAAGATTGATGGGCTATTGTGGTAGCCGGACCTCAGCTTCGAAGAGCCGGATCCATCCCATCAAAGCATATCCGGGCAACCCGGACCCAAACTTCAAACATCATAACAGCGTTCAGGGTCGTCGACCTTAAGAACCTCCGACAAACATTCCTCCATTTCCGAAGGGCTGGACCGGTGGTCCAGCAGGTCTCCTTCGGCGAACACTGCAATATTTCTGGAAATTTGAGGGAGCCAGCCAGGGCGGACCTCACAATACACTCAACGTCTCTGGACATCTCGGGGGCTCGTCGGTCAAGTGACCTCCAGACCTTCGGCTACCACACCGATCGGTAGAGCATCATGTGTGTTCATTGTGGCCAGGGCATAGCTCCCGTCCGATCGACTATTAGCGGAGGGTCCACCTATCGGTAGTAACAAAAAACAAAGCGCCCTGTATGGCCGCTCGCGGTCCCCCATCCACACGACCGACCTGACCCAATTAGCCCAACATGTGCAACAATCAGTGCTGACGTCATACGGAGGAGCCAGCGACACGCACCCCACGCGTCAGTCTTGGGCCCCAAGTTAGCCTCTCCCTATAATTACCCCTCCAAGGTACTGTTCACGAGACTCTCGGATCCCCGCTCACCAGACTCCTCTATTTCTCTTTCTTCTTCTCCCAGAAAGATACTAACTTAACCTTCGGAGGCCTCATCGGTCACTGCTGACCGGTGGGCGCTAACCCTTATTTTGCAGGAGCCAAGCAGGAGGACCCACTTTGTTCTTGCAGGTTGACCCACGCAAAGCTCCGGATCAGCTGCCGACCGCCCATCTGTCGAAGGATGCTGAGTTGGCTGAATTGTTCGTCTTTGGTTTTGTTATTGGTGATTGAGTAACCTTTGGTTGATATGACAGCTTCAATGGCTAATGTTTCCAATATTGGACCTCTTTCTCGGAGGGAGTTGTAAACTCTCAAGCATTTTGTGGCTAAGCTGGATACTCCATCTATGATGGCTTCTACTACTACATGAACTCACTTTTCTCACACAGGTATACGAGCTAGTGCATCTTTTGCTTCCTCATCCCTTGGGTAGCAGACTCTGGTGCTACAAATTATATGACATGTTCCTTATTTTTTGACTCCTATTCTACATGTTCCGGTCAGTGATTGAAAAGGCGATAGTAGGCGTTCGCCTAGGCGTGAGGAGAGCCTAGGCGAGCCTATATCGCCTTGTGTGGTTGAGGCGAGGCGAGGTTCAGCAAAGAGAGGGAGTAGGCGTGAGCCATTCGGCTAGTCGAGAGGTGTGAGACGAACACCTATCTCGCCTCACGTTTGTTCCTTTTGATATAAAATGTAAAAAAGTTAGGGCTTTTTACCATTGCTTACGATTTCTAGAGCCTACGCGAAGAGAAGGGTTTTTGTTTTGGATTGATTATCAACAACTCAAGCCTTCAGGTATGCTTCAACTTCATCTCTCTCGTCTCTCGTCTCTCTCTACCTCTAGTTCTCTATGTATGTATGTATATCATGTGATGACTGCTTCCTCTCTCTCGTCTATTCTCTCTCTCTCTCTCATTTTGCTTCTGCCTCTTTTTTTTTCTCTTTCTCTCCATTTTATGTTTCAGTGAATCTGTATATATATGTATGTATGCGGATGTATTATACTATATATATACCTGTAGTTATGTCAATTAAACTATGTAATGTTTGAATGCAATGTATCTGTAGTGATGTCAATTAAACTATATTATATATTTGTAGTGTTATGTTTGTTTGCACTAGTATATATCTCTTGATTGAATCCATATTCTATATCAGCCCGGTTCACACCAGGAGGGTCTTTTTTTTAATAAAATCCGGAGGTTCCCCATAGGTCTAGATTCCTGAGCAAAATTTCACGATCCGAACCGTTCAATGTCTTTAAAATATGCTTTTAAGGGTATTCACGAGGAATGGTAAAAAAAACTGCCGAGGAAGGGCATTATCCGAGCAGTTTTTATACACACCGTAGATAAGCAGTTTTATGAAAAACTGCTCGGATGAATCCCTTCCTAAGCATTTTTTAGCGATTCCTCGCGGGAACCCTTAAAAACACATTTTAAAGACATTGAACGGTTCGGATCATGAAAATTTGCTCGAAAAATCAAACCTCCTTATTTTATTAAAATAAGGACCTCTTGGCTGGATCCTTATTCTATATATATATATATTAGTCCACTTCAAGTGAGGGATCCCCATCTAATTTAGTTTGTGGACTTCTAATCCCGAGTATTAGATTTAGCCAAGGGTTTATATTGTAGTATACTTTAATGTATTAAAAACAAGGATGAGTGGTCAGGATTAGAAGTCCACAAACTCATTTAGATGTGGATCTCTTATAGGAAGTTTTCTATATATATATATATTTATAGTGTTGTGTTTGTTTGCCATTTGCATGTGACTGTCTGCCGCTGTTTGCATGTGACTAGTATATTATATATTTGTAGTCACAACAATGTTGTGTTTGCATGCGACTAGTATATTATATATTTGTAGTCACAGTAATGTTGTGTTTGCATGTGACTGCTCTTGAGGGCAAATATTTGAATTGGGATGATGTTGTGGTGGCTAGTGGAGTTGAAGAACCTAGCAAAGTTACAATGTCAACTTATAAAATAACAAGTTCAATGGCAACAAAAAGGTGTTCAACCTCAAAAGTATCAAGTTTTTTTTGTAGATGATGACTGGGAGGAACAAGATTGAAAAGATGGTGATTCAGACGAAGGAGAAAAGCAAGATGTGGATGGTTTTGTGTTAGACGACTATGAAGACAATGAAACAATTGATCATGATGACTGAAAATTGAAGGGAAAGATGTCTTGTTAGGAAAATATGAATTGTTATAAATCTATGATTATGGTTGATGTATGATTTATGGTTGGAAAAACTAGTTTTATGCTTTTTACTTTTGCTTGTTATATTAGTTAGTTGTTTATTTTGAAATATGCTTATGATTATGCTTCACTCGCCTCACTTCACTTCAATGAGGCACTCGCCTCGCCTTGTGCGTCGTCGCCTATGCTTTTGCGGGGTTTGTCGCCTCACCTTCGCCTCGCGCTTTTAAAACACTAGTTTCGTTCAAGATAAGGTTAGAGTCGCAGATGAGTCTCTCTTCGCTATCTCGGGGAAATGTTCCCTTTATTATTCTCCAACCATTTCTCTATTTTCTGTTCTTCACGTTCCAAACTTTTCCACTAATCTTCTCTCTGTTAGTAATATTACTTGTTCCTTAAATTGCTTAGTGACATTTTTCCTACACATTGTGTCCTGCAGGAATTGGATATGTGGAAAATGATTGGCAGTGGTAAAGCTCACGATGACCTCTATTTTCTGGAGTTGCACCTCGTCCACCTTGTCCACCTTTGTCATGTGTCCAAGATTTTGAAGTGGATACAAATTCAATTCTCCCTATGTTACATCAGTGGTACCGTCGATTAGGTCATCATTATTATGATATCTCAGAGAATTTTTTTCTTAGTTTGGTTAAACATTGTCCTAGGAGTCAGTTTTTTTGTGAAGCGCGTGAGTTAGCAAAACATAAATGCTCATTTTATGCTCTCACTAACCAAAGAAGTGATTCACCAAAGTAGTTACCAACTTATTCTTGCTTTTCTGAAGCCTTGGGTGTGATGGTTTCCTTTCCTGAAATCATTCTTAAAATAATTAGGATTAAGGTAATGATTTCCAAAGTTTAACTTAAGATTATACTTGAACCACTCCTCTAATATTCCTTAGTGTTTGTTTGAGGTTACCCTAAACTCATATTTTTAATCCTAAATGAACCCTAAATGAATCCTATAATTCCTTAGATACCCTAGGAATCACCCTTAGAGATTTTGAAAATTTCTCCTCATGCCGATATGGGGACGGCACTGGACCGGTATGTCGGTAAAATTGCTCTTTGAAAAAATTGTCGAACCAAAATTTTTGCAAAGGCAGGTATGAAGCCGATATGCCGGCCGATATACCGCCCAGTATACCAGTCTGCTACCGATTCATAGTGTTTTTGGTGTTCTACGTGTTTTTAACCCGGAAACCTACGTGAATGAGTCTAAAACTGGTCTAAACATCAAGTTTTGCCTAGAAAATTCATATACCATCAAACCTCAACATCTTTTCATCAAAACAAACTTCAAAACCTCTTAAAAACATGGTTTAATTTACCATATATGAACATGAGCTCCACGAGTTCCTTTTGAACTAACTTCTAATGAAATTAACCTTTAGATTCCTAGTCCTACTAGTACCAAAAAATTCAAGATTCCAAAGATTACTTACCTTTTCTTCCCTTGGTTCAAGCCTTACAGTAGTTTCTAGCAAAATTCTTCAAATTCTCCTTTTCTCTCCCTTCAATTTCTCTCTCTCTCTCTCTCTCTCTCTCAAATTCTCTCCGTAGGTAAGAATGCAAGTCATGACAAAAGCCACCTCAAACCATTTTTTCTAACTTATCCTAAGGAAATTGTATTCCATCTAAGCTATTCCACCTTAAGGGTTTGTAACACTAGAAAATTACACCATATAACCTCCTATTCCAACATAAGTTTCATTCGATTCCTCTCTTTCTTTTTATTTCATATAATTACTCCTCGTTAGCAAATCTCATTCAATTTAATCTAACTTTTCCCCAT
>NMUG010005086.1:0-13378 GCA_002855965.1 Monotropa hypopitys | reverse complement strand
TTCTTCAATTGCATTCAACCCCTTTTCCAATATTCTGAACTCTTCTAGAATCCACTAGCTACTTCCAGTTTCCTCTTGAAACATTTCAAATTCTTCTAAAATTCTTCATGCTTGACTTAGACTCTTCATACCCTTTTAAAACCTTCTAGTATATCCTAGAATCATCTCCAAGCCTCCAAAATAACTTTTAAGATGTTCCTGTGGCATGTAGTTGGCAGCCTGTAACACTTTACGAAGACCAATGGAGAACGGAAAAAAGTCCAGTTGTTTGCTGACAAAGTCAGATAAAAAAATAATGTACCCCACCATTGAGGGCCCCATCACTGCCGCCACTCAAAAGCACGTGAGAGAGTAAATTCAGACCTTCCCAAACGGTCCCTAGGTACATGGCACACTCAAATAAAACTGACCTAACAAGGTTATTAAAGCAACAAATGCAGATGGTGTAAGGGATTACCTAGTAATTTTGCTCACCTCCTATCAAGCAACTCTCTCAAACACAACCTAATAGCTTGATATTCATAATCTATACCTACGATCCAAACTATTTATTTTGTAAGTCTCATGTAAATTATTTGTGCAAAAAATCAACTTATACAACATCCAACAATTTTAAAAATTGCCCCGAGAAAATAGACTGTCCTAATTCTCATTGTTTATCAACTAATTAGAAACATTCATTTATTGGATAATTTTTACATGAATAGTTCACATGTTTGAGACCTACAAGGAAAAATTGCCTATGGACTCTTTAGGATGAAAGGAAGAGGAATTGAACACTGAATGAAACAAGAAAATGTTTCAAGCCAGAATCAAAAGGCAGTGTTTTTAATAACAGCAAAAATATAGAGCACTTTCCTTTTCTTTCCATTTTCATTATCTTTTAAGATTATTGTGGGTCATATTGGCGAGACAGCCATATTGGCACGATTAAAAACTTACGAAAGCTTCAACGAACAATCTCATATATAAGATGTTTCAAGGGCGGGCAACAGCCAACCTAACAAGTCGCAGTCGTCTCCATCGGCGGTAGAGGCCGATCATATACAGGATGAGGACCAAAGCAATAGCAAAGCTATCAAAAAAGTTTATGACATCCATATGCCCTGTACAACAAAAGCCATCGGTTAATGCACGATGGTAAAACAACGATGCATAGGAAACAGATTTAAAGAACTCAAATTTTCACAAGAGTTGAATTTGTTTTATTTTATAGAAAAATACTTTCAAATTCTAGAACAAAAAAAGGTACATGCTAGCCTACGTAATCATGTGCTACTATTGGCAACTTGAACATCTACTTTGACATCCAGCAGGGTTGCTTAGGGACATGGACAGTGGAGACGGTTACCTTTCATTATTTAGCAGTCACCTTTGGATCAAACACGAGAAAATATTGACCCGATAAAGAAGAGGAAAAAATTACATCTTTTATCATTTCGTACAAGCAGTGTCGTAACGCGAGATTGGTGATTTCCGCAAACATGTGCTGATATAATCAAATTTAAGTTCTGGCAGCTTAAGTTCAAGCTCTAATGCGTCACTTTTCTAGCATATGGCGATGACCTACGACCTCTTTATTAACATATGTTGATCTTTTCTTAACCCTGTGTTTACTTGAAATGTGGTTAAACAGTTAGAACTGAGGTTTACCTGTTGGGAGGAAGTCAAAGTGACAGACAGAATAGAGGGCGCCCAGCAATATCTGCAAAGCAAAAACAACAATTACAACTGGCCTAACAAAAGTAATCTAATCATTTGAGGAGTGCTCTTGCACTTGCAGTGTGCCAAGAGTGATTCTTAGAGAACTAAGGAGCTAAGAAGCACGGACACGGATACGGGACACGGACACGACACGGACACGTGATTTTTCCAAAAACTAGGACACAGACACATTGGGGGACACGTTAATATATATATAATGATTTTTTAAAATTTTATTTAATTCATATCTATTCTAATATATTAAAGGGAGCACTATTTTGGTGTAATGTCATTGTGTCAATTATTTTCCCCCTAAAATGTCCAAATAAATTACAAGAAATTTTGTTCAAGTGCCACCACATTATATAATAATCTGAAGGACACAAATGTAAATCTACTAACGGCCACTAAGTAACTAAATTAGTCAGTTTTATTCCCACAAATTCCCACAAATCCAGTCAATTTGTAGTTCTCTTCATTGCAGTTAGCTTTCACAACAGAGAAACTCTTTTTCTCTCTGTGTGTGTGTCCTAATGTTACGCTCTCTCTGCCCAATGTTATACATGCATTTTTCTTCAAAAAGGTCCGCGAATCTGTGCACTAATTACTTGGAGAGTTTACCATGTATATATTTATTGATTAATACACTATGTACAAATAGTTGTATACAAGCACACTATTGTTGTTAATTATGTATTTCAAATAGCAGAACAAAACAATTTAAATTTTGTTATCCAATCCTCAATCTGTCCAAGTACTAATTGAGATCTAAACTCATTAAAAATCAAGTTAATTATGTAAAGAAATAATTTATTTTTTTACCATATTTGTTTTCATATTTTTTGTTGGGATTTTTTATTTGGGTTGTAAACAGTCAGTATTGAATTTTGTTTTCGCTTCTTTACTCTGTTTTTTTAAAATAACATTTTGTACCCCATAACGTGTCCCCCGCGTGTCCCGAACGTGTCTCCGCGTGTCCGAACGTGTCCCCCGCGTGTCCGAATTAAAGAAAATGAATTAAATATTCCGACACTTAAATTCATGTGTCCGGCACGTGTCGGGAGCGTGTCCGAGTGTGTCGGTGTCCGACACGTCCGGGACACGGACTCGCGAGGCCCAGAAGAGTGTCCGTGCTTCTTAGCTAAGGAGAAATGTCTCTTAGAGAATCCGAGTGGGGGACTGCGTCTATGAAGTATACATGTTACGGGTGAGAGTAATACATACAAATACTTGAAATTAATAAACAAAATACATATTTGTTGGTGCCTTCGTGGTATCTAATCACTGCTGAACTTAACTGCAATAAGGCGCACTTTGAAAAGGTGATTATTAGCTGCATCAGGATCCATCATCTCGCGAAATATTCTCTTGATGAGAAAAGGCGACTCGACAACTTTCTGCTAAGAAAGGACAAACAGCGAGTCTGAAAGCAGAAGCAAGGGAGCTAGCATATGCTGGTTGTATAGTGAAGGGAAAAAAAACAGCAGGTGGATATGTAATACACACCAGAATGAGACCATATGTGCCTCCAACAAAAACACGGTTATACTTCCGAACATTTTGCAAAACCTCAACATCTTGGCAGCGGGCAAATGATGCCTCTGGTATCAACTTGGTAATCATTCGAGAGCACATTGGGCACTTGCAAGGCTTAAGTGCTGCTCCATGGTTCCAATACTGTAAGATGCAATCACCTGTGCAAGGAAAACACGTACGTCCATAAATGATTTCGCAACCAAAAACAAAAACCCAGTTCTGTGGTTAAGCAACGAAAAGCATGTCATTTTCACAATGTGTGGTTAGAAGATTACAGTCCTTTGAAAAAACAAAAAAGATGTTGGAGATTATTATTCTCCTATGATTGATATTTAATCAAGGCCCGTGATTTAAGGATAATTATTCTCCTATGATTAACAGTTAGTCAAGTCCCTTGATTTAAGATTAATTAGTTTATATTTAGTCAAGGCCCTTGATTTAAAGTTAATTGGTTTGACTTTTTATTTTTTGGTTTCTTCTCTCTGTATTTATATCAATTAATTACCCTTTGGAAATATATGATATTACAATCCTAATCCTTTTTTCTTCCTAGTATCAGAGCCTCCTCCACCCACCGCCTGCACCACACCACCGACCGCGGCCTCCTACCCCTGTTGCCTGCGCCCCAGTCTGCGCCCCAGCCTAACACCACCATCCGCAGCCTGCGGCTGCCAGCTGGCTCTCGTCTGAGCCTCAGCGCAGAACTTGCTGCTATCGCTGCCTATGCAACCCCTCACTGCTGTTGTTTTCTCTGTTTTTAACAGTTTTTTAGGTGCTGTTTGCTAATTGTTTCTTGCTTTTTCTCATCAATTAAATGAGATAGAGCAGTCCTCATCTTCTCTTTTTTAGTTCTGGATACCGATTATTCTCTGGTGGCCACTCGTTGCATCATTTTTTGATGCGCTAGCAATGTCCGTGCCATCACTGGTTTATGTTTTAGAGCAGTCCTCATCTTCTGCTGCTCACTGGTTTTCATTTTGATGCGCTAGCCTCTCTTGGTTCTCCATTGTTTTTGTCAATTGGGTTCAATCACTCACCATGCCTCCATCTGATACCGAGACCTCCACTATCTCTATTGTTGTTCCGCCACGTACAGATCTTTCTCTCTCCCAACATACACTCGCTCACCGTGTTACGAGTGTTTTGTTGGATAAGAGAATCTTTGCTGCTTTGTCTCATTCATTCCGTCTCTACCTTGGGAGAGTAGCAAGTCCGGTTGGATCCTTGGCCATTAGCCCAAGCCTGCTGCCACTGATCCTAAAATTGTGCAATAGGATATTGACAATTGTACAATTTTAGGAGGATTGTTCAACTCTATGGAGAACCATATCTACCACATGTTTATGTTCCATAACACCGTTCACAGGTTATAGACCTCATTGATACAGATGTATTCTCATGAGCATAACGAGGCTCGTATTTTCGAGCTTTCTCGGGGTTACCTCCAGACTCGCTAGGAGAAATTGGCTTAGCTTGACCCTATCAATGATTATCCTAATGATGGTGCCATTCATATCAAAAAACTCAAACGCCAACATACATATCAGTTTCTGTAAAGCCTGAGTTTGAATCTCTTCGAACTCAGCTTATAAACACATCTCCTATGCCTCACCTTTATGAGGTGTTTGCTACTAGTGATAAGCGTAGGCACCTGATTTCGGTCTCTCCCATGCCTTCCGAGGTTTCTCCTCCTGCTGATCAGATGGCCCTTGACGCTTCTCTGGACTCCAGTTCACGTCCCTCTGGGGGAAGACCTCTCTGTTCTCAGTGTGGCGGTCTTGGTCATATCAAAGAACAGTGCTTCAAACTTCATCCCGGGCTCTGTGAGAAGTATGCTAGGAACAAAGGAAAAGGACCTTCAAGCTTCACTGCTATTGCTGAAGCACCTGTTTCCTCGGCCACTCCAGATATCAGCCGCCTTGAGGCTCAGACGCAACAGCTGCAGGCTTAGCTCCTTTAGATGCAATTTCCTCATTCTGGCATTTCTTCCTCCTCTGGACCTACTGCTACTCTAGCTACATGTATATAAGACTTTTTGTGAAAAAAATGAATTGAATTGTATTGATCAAATTTACAAGGGAGAGTACATAATTAAATAGGATAGAGAGAATCTTATTAAGGAAATACAAATAAAAGGAAAATAAGACTTTTTCTAATATACACAACTAGTCAAAAGAAAATTAAGACTTTTCCTAATATACACAACTATCCCTATATTCTTACCCCCACCCCCCTCAAACTCACGATGATTGCATAGAAATCATTGAGAGTTTGTCCAATAAGAATTGGAAACGGGCAGCAATGTGAGTCTTTGTCAAGAAGTCAGCGAGCTGAAGATTTGATGACACAAATGGTAGAGAACGAGTGCCGATTTGAATGTGATGACGAGTGAGGTGATAGTCGATCTCAATATGCTTGGTGCGCTCATGAAAAATAGTATTATGAGCAATCTGAATTGCACTTCGATTGTCACAATAGAGAGGAGTAGGAGAAGAGTAAGAAGCATCCAAATCGGAAAGAAGCCAACGAAGCCAGATAATCTCAGCGGTGGCATGAGCCATAGCATGATATTTAACCTCAACAGTAGACCGAGCAATAACAGATTGTTTCTTGCTACTCCGAGAAATGAGAGAGTCCCCAAGAAATACACACATGCCTGAGGTAGACTTGCGGTCCATAATATCATCAGTCCAGTCAGCATCAGCATAAGCATGAAGTTCCAATGAAGAAGTGGAAGACAAGAGAAGACCATGAAATATCGTGCCTTGGACATATCGCAGGATATGCAGTAAAGCCGCTCAATAAGTGGTTCGAGGAGCAGAAATAAACTTGCTCACAATAAGTACAACATAAGTCAGATCTGGGCGAGTCACAGTTAGATAAATCAAGCAACCAACAAGCTCCTGATATAGAGTTGGATTGTCCAAAGGTTCCCCATCAGTTGGAGCAAACTAAGCATAAAGTTCAACCAGTGTAGCAGATGTTTTGGAGTCAGTAAGACGAGCACGGTGAAGGATCTCATTTGCATACTTAGCTTGAGACAAGAAATAGCCTTTGGAAGAGTACGCAACTTCAATACCAAGAAAATAATGCAAATGCCCCAAGTCTGTCATCTCGAATGTATCAAACTACTGTTGTTTGACATGAGCAATAGCAGCAGAATCAGATCCAGTAATTATCATATCATCCATATAAAGTAGAAAGATAACAAGCTCATTGGTGGTGCGAAGAAGAAATAATGCTGAATCGTGAGCATTGGAAAATAAACCAAATTTAGTGACCACGCCTTGGAAGCGATCATACCAAGCCCGAGGGGCCTGTTTAAGGTCATACAAAGCTCGCCGAAGGCGACAAACATATCGAGGAGAATGAGATAATCCAGGAGGAGGACACATATAAACTTCCTCTGTCAGCAAGTCGTTGAGAAATGCATTTTTAACATCCATCCGATACAGAGGCCAATGACGAGCACCAGCAACAACAATTAAAGTCCGGAAAGAAGTCATTTTGGCAACCGGTGCAAAGGTCTCTTCATAGTCAATGTCATACTCCTGAGAAAACCATTTTGCTGCAAGACGAGCCTTATAGCGTTCTAATGTTCCATCAGAATGAGTTTTAACTTTGAAAACCCATTTACAACCAACAATATTTTTACCAGCAGGACACGGTACCATCTCCCATGTAGAAGTCCTGGCAAGAGCAGAAAGCTCTTCTTCCATAGCAATGACCCACTTAGGATCCTAACAGGCCTCCTTATAAGACTGAGGCTCGGAATAAGAATGCATAGAAGATAAAGCAGTACAGTGAGAAACTGAAAAACGCGTGTTAGGAAAACCCAACCTTTGCAAAGTACGCCTATTACGAAGTGGGTAGTGCTGAGGAGCAGAATCAGAGTCCACAGAGGCAGTAGGGGCAGGGGTAGGAGCTGGTGGTGCTTATGGTCGTCGTCGTGAGTAGACCAGAAGGGAAGGAGCTGGTGGTGCAGAAGAGGATTTATTTGAAGTAGGCATATGATCAGGAGGAACAGTAGCTATATACTCGTCACATGTGAATTCATCTGGAAAAGAATCAATGGATAGTAATTCCGATTTAGAGACAGAAGGAGAGGTATGAGAAGCTGATAATAGGGAAGATGCTCAAGGAAGACAACGTGTCAAGAGACATAGAGATGCTGAGACACAGGATCATAATAGCGATAGCTCTTTTGGGTGGTGCTATAACCCAGAAAGACACAGAGAGTAGATCGAGCACTGAGTTTATTACATGCTTGTTTTGCAAGGAGAACAAAACATGCACAACCAAATACTAGAAGAAGCGGGTAATTGGGGGTAGTAGAAAATAATACCTCGTAAGAGGGTTTTCCAGATAGAAGTGGAGTGGGCATACGATTGATGAGAAATGCAGTAGTAAGCATTGCTTCACCCTCAAAACAACTAGGAACAGATGCATAGAAAAGAAGGGATCTAGCAGTCTCAAGAAGATGACGATATTTACATTCATCACGACCATTTTGAACGGGAGTGCCACTACAAGAGGGCTGATGTATGGTACCTAAAGATGAAAGATAATAAGTAAACGCATCGTTTGTATACTCACCATCCAGATCAGACCGAAGAATTTTAATTGTTGAAGAAAACTGAGTGGTCACCATGAACTGAAAAGACCGATAAATCTCATAGAAAACATATTTATGTTTCATGAGGTAGACTCGTGTAAATCGAGAATAATCATCAACAAAAGAGACATAATAAATAGAACCACCTTTAGTGGGACCGGAGATGGTCCCCATAAGTCAGTGTGAACAAGAAAAAAGGAAGAAGTGGATCTGAAATTACTTCTGTTAAACGATAAAGCTGTCATTTTTGCAAGTTTACATCCTTGACACTCAGAAATATCAGTGGAAGACACTTTACCTAAAACACTAGACTGAGATAAGAAACGTAAGCGATCAGTTGACAAATGGCCTAACCTAGCATGCCAAAGAAAGAACGGGCTAGAAGAGTTGTCTAAATTGAATGAGGATAACGTTGTTGGAGTAAAGAAATGGTCAATATGT
The DNA here is from genome assembly GCA_002855965.1 of Monotropa hypopitys. Taxonomy (NCBI): domain Eukaryota; kingdom Viridiplantae; phylum Streptophyta; class Magnoliopsida; order Ericales; family Ericaceae; genus Monotropa; species Monotropa hypopitys. The sequence continues at coordinate 5,082 of NMUG010005086.1, read as the reverse complement.
AGGCTCTCCACCACATAGAGGACACCAAACCTACGTCATGTCCCAATCTGCTCCGCTGACCTCCGATCCTGTAAATGATAAACAGAAGAATGGAAAAGAATGTCCACCCCTGAAGCATTCAACTGACTAATGGATAGAATATTAACAGATAGTTGAGGAACATAAAGAACATGTGGAAGTGACACAACTGAGGACTCTGTCGTGAGAATAGATCCAATAGATACAACAGATAAGGGAGAACCAATAGTTGTACATATAGTCATAGGGGAAGATAGCGGGACACAGTTTTGCAGAAGAGACAGATGATGTGTCATATGAACCGAAGCACCAAAATCTAGAATCCAAACAGTGATAGGGATACTTGACAGAGAACCAAGCAAACCTAAAGATCCTAAGGTCATTGCTTTAGAAGAAGTCATCTCCTGCTGAAGTTGAGCCAGTTGAGCATGCATGTCTTTTGTTTTAGAAGTGCTCTCAGATGTGGTAGCTAGAGCTGTAGAAGCATGAAACGGTCCCAAAGATGTTTGTGATGATTCCTGATGTCTTTTTTTAGGACAGTTTTCCTTCCAGTGGCCTTCTTTATGACAGTAGGCACACTCATAAAACTGAAGACGAGCACTAATAGTCTTCATCAGAGAAACTCGTAACCAGTCTCAGAACAGAAACAGAACCGAATATTGAACCAACCTTAAAATCTGACCCGAAATCAGAGATACGAATATAAACAATGGCGATGATTTGGCAAAGCAAAACACGACTGAAGCAGTTGGTGATCAGTGATGACAACTGCAACTGAGCAAATCTGAACAGATCTGGTGGCAGCAATTTGAGAGAGGGCAACGACGGCAAACCTGGACAGATCGGTGAAGGTCTAATGATGTATGTGGTAGTGGATGCTGGCGGCATCGGAGAGTGGTGGATCTGGTGGCAGTGTCAGCAGCAGAGGCGGTCAGATCTGGTGAGAGGAACAGATATGAGTTCAAACGAATATGAGTTTGAACAACCGTAAACTCATATGACCGGAGACCAGAGATGGTGGCTACCGGCGACGATGGCAGCGTCTGTAGAGGCGCCAGAGACTGAGATGGTCAGCATTTGACGGGATGGTGAGTGTCTAAGAAAGTGAGACGTGCAGCTGAGAGAGGCGGCATCTGAGAGAGGGTGTCAACGTCTGAGAGAGAGAACGACTTTGAGCATCTGAGAGAGAGGCGTATGATTGAGAGAGGCGTGCAGTTGAGAGCGAGGGAGGCAGCGGGGTGGCTGGTCGGGGTTTTTCTGGAGAGAGGTGAGATCGATCAGAGGTGAGATCGATCAAAGGTGGGACCGGTCAGAGGTGATGGTCAGACGATCGGCGAGGGACATCGGCGATCTGTGTTAGGCAGTGATCTGGACAGTGTTGGGTGGCTGGCACGCGATGGTGGACAACGACGATGGACAGAGGTGATGGAGTGGCTGACGATGGCGGCAACTAGATTAGGGTTTGAGCGAAGGCAACTGAATTAGGGTTTTCTGAACAAATGGCTCTAATACCATGAGACTTTTGTGGAAAAACTGAATTGAATTGTATTGATCGAATTTACAAGGGAAAGTACATGGTTAAATAGGATTGAAAGAATCCTATTAAGGAAATACAAATAAAAGGAATATAAGACTTTTCCTAATATACACAACTAGTCAAAAGGAAAATAACTTTTTCTAATATACACAACTAGTCAAAAGAAAAATAAGACTTTTCCTAATATACACAACTATCCATATATTCTCACAGTATACCTATCGCTTTGCATGTTAGGGCTGATCATCCCATTTGGGTTCTCGATTCTGGAGACAATGATCACATGATCGGTGAGTCGTCTTTGTTTTCTTGTCCTTCTATCCTTGTTATCTGTTTGTCTAGCGGATGGTTCTACTTCCTATATCTCTAGTAAGGACACTGGTTGTCTCTCCCATAATATCACTTTGTCATATGTTCTTTATGTTCCCAATTTTGCCTATAATCTCCTATCTGTTAGTCGCCTTGCTAAGGATTTTGATTGTGTTGTAATCTTCTTACCCACTTGTTGTCTTTTGCAAGACCGGCGTTCAAAGAGGATTTTTGGCAGGGGCATGAACGTGATGGGCTCTACTATTTGGGGGATCCTCTAGGGCAGCACGTGTTTCCTTCTAGTTTTCAGGCACCTGTTTTACCTATATTTCTTGAGTCTTCTAAAGTTTCTTTTAAAACTCTAGAGTTGTGGCATGCTCGTTTAAGTCATGTAAACTTTCGGTATTTGTGTTTACTTTTTCCTCAGTTGAATAAAGTTTGCCATGATTTTAATTTTCATTGTGTGGTTTGTAAATTATCTAAACACGCATGCACAAGTTATATTCCTCGTATGCATCATGCCTCTAGTGCCTTTGACCTTATACACTCAGATGTGTGGGGACCCTCTCCTGTCAGTGCCCTTTCAGGCCATAGATATTACGTGAATTTTATTGATGATTACACAAGGTGTACTTGGGTTTATTTGCTAAAGAAAAAGTTTGATGTTTTTCCTATCTTCACTTCTTTTTTACAAATGATTAAAACCCAGTATAACACAGCCGTTCGGCATCTCTGATCTGATAATGGATGTGAGTATCTCTCTAATGATTTTTGTGGTGAATTAACCAAGAAGAGTATACTTCATCAGCTTACTTGCCCTTACGCACCTGAGCAGACTGGTGCGGCGGAACGCAATAATCGCTCTATCATGTCTGTGGTCAGATGTCTTCTATGTAGGATGAATGTACCCAAATTGTTTTGGCATTTTGTTGTACTCACTGCTACTTTTCTTCTCAACTGGACTCTTTCTTGGGTCCTTCAGGGTAAGACTCCTATACATCTGCTTCAGCCAGATAGACCTCTTTTTCCTATTTTGCCTCGTGTGTTTAGCTGCATCTGCTTTGTTCAAGACCATAGTCCAACTCGTACCAAACTGGATAACAAGTCTATCCGTTGCATCTTCTTATGGTACTCCTCCCAGTCCAAGGGTTATCGGTGTTACGATCCTATCTCTCGGCACTTATTCAACTCTTTAGATGTCTCTTTTTTGAAAAAATTTCTTTCTTTGCAGGTACTCTTCCTCGGGCTCATCCCATCAGTGAGGAGATCTCCGTGGATACAACTTTGCTTCCACGTCATGTTCCTGTCATTCATTCCACTGTGGAGACCTCCTCTCCTCCTGTTGCTGCTCCAATACCACTTCCTCCCGTAGTCACTGGTGCTCCGTTCCAGACATATATTCGGTGTTCTCACACTCAGGACCCTCTCCCACCATCCTCTCCGGACCCAGGTAATGCTTCTCACCCTTTAGTGCATGCCTCTCCTCCCCCTCGTCGTTACCCCACTCGTGACCGCCATGTCCATGATCCTTATTTCCCCTGATCGTTATGGTTGTTCTAAGTCTAGTAGTACTAATCATCCTGTTGCTCAGTTTGTTTCTTATCAGGGACTTTTAGGTTCCTACTTCTCTTTTCTTAGCCAGGTTAATTCATTACCTATTCCTCGGTCTCTGTATGAGGCTCTCTAGCACCCCCATTGGGTGACTGCCATGCAATCCGAGATGGATGCCTTACAACGGAATCATACTTGGGATCTTGTCCATTTACCTTCTAGGGAGAAGACTGTTGGCTGCAAGTGGGTTTTCACTGTCATGTTTTTCTCTAATGGTACGGTTGATCGGTACAAGGTCCGCTTGGTGGCCAAAGGATTCACTCAGATTACAAGGAAAGACTTCGGTGCTACATTTGCTCGTGTGGCCAAGTTGACTACGGTCCGTCTTCTGGTCTCTATTGCTACTGCTCATTCTTGACCTCTTCACCAGCTTGATGTCAAGAATACATTCTTGAACGGTGATCTCCAGGAGACTATATATATGGACCCACCTCCTGGTTTTCGGGCTGAGAGGGAGTATCCTGGGAAGGTTTGCCGTCTTCAGAAGTCGCTCTATGGTTTGAAGCAGTCTCCTAGGGCATGGTTTAACCATTTTAGTTCGGTGGTGACTACTCTGGGCTTTGTTCGTTGTCACTCTGATCACACATGCTTTATTCGTCGTCGCCCTGATGGTCCTTGCATCATCCTCTCCATATATGTGAATGATATTATTCTGACCGGTGATGATAATTCTGGCATTATTCGGGTAAAACAACTTAGACAATCCTTTGAAATTAAGGACTTGTATCCTCTTAGATATTTTCTTGGTATTGAGGTCTCTCGCTCGCGCCGTGTGATTTCCTTGTCCCAATGGAAGTACTCTTGACCTCCTTCAGGATATAGGTATGATTGGATGTCGGCTCGCTTCTACCCCTATGGACTCCAATACCAAACTTTTAGTTGAATCGGGTGATCTTCTCCCAGATCCATCAGTGTATCAGCGACTTATAGGTCACCTCATCTATTTGACGAACACACGACCAGATATTACATTTGCTGTAAGTGTAAGAAATCAGTCCAGGTCATTTTGTTAGCCCGTTGGGTTCTTAATTTTTTGAGAAGATGATTGAATATTGTTCAAGAGTTTGCAAGACGTAACTGGGGGAGAATTTAGAACTTTCATGGACTTCTTGAGAAGTTTGAGTTTATTCGGACGGAATGCTCCTGTCAAGCGTGTTTAGAAACTTGATGAAATTATTGAAGGACAGGCAGATCTAGATGTGCAGTTCAATGTGAGTAATTGTTCTGGTAATCATGTTATACGTGTTCTCTTGTTTTGATGCTATGACAAGTTTTTGCTAGAGTTGACATTGTGATATTACTTTCTGATAAGTTTTCAAATTAATAATGTCATTACTGAAAACTGAGGCTTGCTGTTTTGTTCTCCGGTGCATGCAGGCCCTCTTGTTCTTATTAATGTCATTGTTGAAACTGTATGTTGGTTCTGTGCAATTAATTTCTTGTCAATTAATAGTAAAAATTTGGGGAGAGTGTTTTTCCGAAATGAGATATCATAACCCTTTCCTATAAGCAAGTACTGAACTTTTTCACCTTGAATGAAGTGAGCACGAAGCTGTAATATTATCAACATCACATGGGACACAAAAGTTCTGCATGTTGCACACCTT
>NMUG010005085.1:0-13379 GCA_002855965.1 Monotropa hypopitys | reverse complement strand
TCAGATGACCTTCGACGACCCTCGCCAACCTACGGTGAAGCCTTCCTGGCATCCGGTCGCTCAGTTAAGCCTCAGATTTGCCTTTTCTACACCTTATCGACATCATAAGACCTCATTCAGCAACCACCCGACCACTGTACCCTCCAGTGACTCTCGTCGGCCTCCAACAAGACCTGTTGGACTTCCGGTCACCCTTCCCGACCTCTGGTGAACCCTCCCCAACATCTAACAATCCTTTTGAGGTCTTGATCTGCACTTGTATCTCTTTCTGGTGCCTCGCCGGACCTCTCAAGGCCCCACAACAACATTATCGCCCTTCTTCCGCTCTAGCAATGACCAATAGTGGTTCACCCTCTCCCATGTTTGATGAATATCAGCAGTACAAGGCATTTATGGAAACCATTCATGTAAACTCTTCCTATCCTTCTGCTATGACCACCACTTACTCTGGTTTGCATGGCTCTCATGCCACAGGTATCCTACCCACCACTTGGATCTTTGACTCTGTATCTTCTCATAATATGACTCCTGATCTGTCAATCCTTATTTACTGTGTTATCCCCGTTTCTCTATTAATATTACAACTGCAAATGACTCTCCCATGCATGTAAAATCTATCGGCTCTATTCTACCTACTGCTTCCTGATTACTGTCTATTCTTGATGTCTTCTATGTTCCTCAATTAACTTTAAGTCTCTTTTCGATTAGCCAATTATTTGACTCCGGTTTTGACATTGGTCTTTTCTTCTTCTAATTGTATTTTACAGGATCGAGTGTCCAAGAGGTTGATTATGGGTGGCCGTAGAGTTGGTGACCTCTACATCTTGGAAAGCTTGCATATTCCAATAGGCTCATCTTCCATAGCAGCGCCGTCCTTTTGTTTAGATCATCATTCTACCCCCTTTTATCTCTGGCATTCTCGGTTAGGGCATTTATCTAGTGAGCATCTTAAATTTTTAGCTAAATCTAGCTTTTTGGGAAATTTCAGTTAGTGACATTTCTGAATGCAATGGTTGTAAGTTTGCAAAGATGTCAGGTTTACCTTTTTATAAAAGTACGTTTGTTTTCACGTCTCCTTTTTCAACTCGTTCATACTGACTTATGGGGACCATCTCTGGTTGACACTAAAGGTGCTTCTGTTTACTATGTCTCATTTATTGATGACTATAGTAGGTATACTTGGGTATACTTGATGGCACACAAATCCCACTTTTACAAAATTTACTGTACATTTCATACTATGTTCCAAATCCAATTTTCTTCATCAATCAAAGTTCTTAGGTTTGATTTGGGTGGGGAAATACAACCTTTCTGAATTCATTGCATTCCTAGAAACATTTGGGACAATTCATCAGTCCTTTCGTTCTAACTCTCCTGTGCAAAATGGTAGAGTTGAGCGCAAACATTGTCACCTTCTTGAAACTGCTAAGTCTCTCCTATTGTCATCTTCTGTCCCTTCTATATTCTAGGAAAAACATGTCCTCGTTGTAGCCTATCTTCTGAATTGGATGCTTACTCCCCTTCTCTCTGGTAGCTCTCTATATGAGCGTTTGCATGGTGAGGTTCCTAACTATTCTCTCCTCCGAGTATTCGGTTCTAGCTATTTCGGCCTTCTTCCCATGAAAGATCGCAACAAGCTCAGTGTCTGTTGTGTCTTGTGTGTTTTTGTGGTATGGTAGAAATCAAAAGGGCTATCGGTGCTATGATCCCGTCACCCAAAAATCGTACATCTCTAGGCATGTCACATTCCTTAAGCATCTGCCCTACTTCATCCTTCCATCAAAAGCAGCCCCGATAGCCAAGGAGGATCTGATTCACATTGATCTCTTCCCCATAGATATTCTCGTCGAAGAATATGCCTTCACTCTTGAGATGTCTGATATTTCTGCCGCTCCTCGCGTTTTAGCTACACCCACTCCTCCTCCTTCTCCCTGGAAATATGTGTCCATTTCCCATGACCTACTCTTGCCGCTCTACTGCTCCTCAACCACCGATCTCCAACTCTCCGGCTCCCCTATCTGACTTGATGGCCCTGATCTGCCCACTCACCAGTATCATCTTCGTAAAAACCTCAGACCACCGATAAAATTTAGTTTCTCTAACACCTGCTTTTTCGTTAACTTATCAGTCTGTTCTGTCCCGTATATACTCCTTCTTTGAGTCCAGATTCTACAAAGAGGCTTGTAATGATCCCCATTGGGTGAACGCCATGAATGCCGAACTTACTGGTCTTATTAAATCTGACACTCGGGAGTTGGTACCACTAACGTATGGCAAAAATATCATTGGTTTTAAATGGGTCTACAATGTCAAGACTCATTCTTATGGTTTTTTGAACGTAATAAAGCTTGTTTAGTTGCCAAGGGGTTTTCTCAGGAATACGGAATTGATTATGATAAAACCTTTGCTCCTGTCACCAAAATGACCACTGTCCCCACTATGATCTCTGTTGTTGCCATCTATCAGTGGTCATTATATCAACTGAATGTGAAAAATGCATTTCTCAATAGGTATCTCTCGGAAGAAGTTTATATACATCCTCGTCCTGGCTTTTCACATCCTTCTGGTCTGGTGTGTTGTCTTTGTCGCGATCTCTACGGATTAAAATAGGCCACTCGTGCTTGGTATGCCCGATTTTAGGATGTGGTTGTTCGGATTGTTTTTCAGCCTAGCATGCACGACTTTGTTCTTTTTATCTGGGGCAGAAATCATGGTCTCGTTTTTCTTCTCGTGTATGTAGATGATATGGTTACTATTGGTTCTGATTCTGCTACAACCAATGATGTGAAATGCCGCTTATTTCGAGAATTTGAAATGAAAGACCTGAGCTTACTTCGCTACTTTCTTGGCATTGAAGTTGCCTCTTCTTGTACAAGGGGTATCTCTTATCTCAGTCCAAATATGTTGTTCATATACTCTCTCGTACCTGTCTGACTGGCACGAAATCTATTGATACTCCTCTTGAGTTGCATGCCAAATTTTCTGCCTCCAATGTTGTTCTCCGTGAGGATCCTACAGAATATCGTGAATTGGTGGAATGTGTAGTCTATCTCACCGTGACTCGTCCGGACATTGTATATGTTGGTCATGTGGTTAGTCTGTCACGTCCCGGAATTTCAAACTATTTTTTTAAATATAAAGATATGACAACATTGAACAAGTATTAAAACTCCTACCCAATTCAAAGTGCGGAAAATAAAGGGGAATGAGGATACAAGCATGCATGCACGCAAATGGAGATTTAAAGAGATTTACAAATCAAAATCAAGTACAACGTGGGTACATGAATTTAAAGAAAGACAGTAACACAAAAGTAAATGATACCAAGAAAAGGGGTATCTTGTGCCACACTCCAAGGCAAGCTAAGGAATGACCTCCAATCTTCTCGGTTAGGTAAGTGAATCTGTACCTAAAAATAGAGAGTTAGGCAAAAGCCTAGTAGAGATAATTTATAGCCAAATATCCCTAAAGTTGGGACAAGAGATGTGAGAAAAGTAAAGTATGCATGCAATGAGGACCATTTTTATAACTTTAAAACCATTTAATTCTTAATACCATTTTCCAATTCCTTTTCTTTTCCAAACCATTCAATTTATCGGTTTCATGAGTTTTTTTCAAAAATCACTCAACTTGACGATGTCAAGGAGTTTCTTTCCAAAAACAATTCCCTTTTTATTCCAAAGAATACAATTTCATCAACTCATTTAGATTTCTTCCAAAATGCTCAACTTGACTAAATCAAGGAGATTAGTATTTTCATTTATCATCTCAACCTTGACGAAATAAGGGAGACAAACATCAAGTTCCGCATCTTCTCAACCTTAACAAAAGTAAGGGTGTTACGTATCAATAATTATTATTCAATCATAAGACTTATTAGGTTTTGCCTAATTCCGTATTAGAAGTCCGTCAACTAACTACCCGTATAATTCCTCATATTACCCGATCCGTCGGGAGGGCCCAGTCAAACCCCCATTGCACAATGTCGTGGGTGCAAGTCTACCCAGAGAACGAAATTCCCAAATATAGTAATAGCCAACCCAATTCATCTATCATGTTTCGGCCAATTAAAAGTTTGTTCAGTTAATTCATTAGATTATGGCATCCATTCCTCCTAATATTTCCAAGTGCCCAAAAACATGATTTTTCCCAAATCGATTTTCGAATATCAAATTTCAAGTTCAAGAAGATCATAGGACCATTTTTCCAAAATCGATTTCTTTCAATTTCAAAAATCCCAACAAGACCCAAATTAGGGTTTTACAAAAATTGAGGCTTTCATCAAATTAATTTGGAGATCTCAAAATTAAACTCATGGTAGACCTATTGATGTACATAGGACCCAAAGAACTCAACCAACTTAGTCAATTTCATGAAAATCCAAAATCTAGGTTTTTGACAAAATTAGGGATCTAGCAAACTAGTTTGGAAATCATGAAATTAAAATCATAGGGAGACCAAGTAAACACATATGAACAACATTCCTCAAGATATTAAAGGGTTACAAGACCCACAAAGTGAAAATATAAAAACATCCTCATATTCTTTAAAATCTAGAGAAGGAAGAGAGCAACCCAAAAATGGGGATACAAGGGATATATACTCTACCTTGGAATGGAAACTTATGCTCATCCCTAGATGAGGGCTCTTCGAATCTACCCCCAAAACATGGAAGGATGAGTAGAGGGTACTCCATTCTATATGGTTAAAGAAGAACTCAAGCTCAAATGAGCAAAGCAAAGAGAGATAGAGAGGAGAGAGAGGGAGAAAACTCACCAAAATGCCTGGCGGCTGAGAGAGGACGGAGAGAGTGAGAGAAACTGACCTAGGTTAGCACTTAAGCGAGTATTTATACACAGGAGGGTTTTCCCGAAATTACCCCAGATTTTAATTCATGAAATTCCGGTAAAAAGGACCTCCATTTCCAGTAGAATAGAAGGTTGTCGCAAGCCAGCCACTCCCAGCAAACATGTATTTCCGGAAGAGCAGATCCGCTCTTTCGGTAGAGCGGGGCTCTGCTTCTCACCCCGGATCTCTGCATTCCCTCACCCTCTCTGCACTTCCAGAAAAGCATGCCCCTTCTTCCGGTAGAAGGGGCTGCTGGATCTCCCTCTGCTCCTCTTCCTCTGTTTCTCGGTAAATGGCTCTCCATCTTTCTGCCTTTTCCAGTAAATTGGGGGTTGCTCTCCTTCTCTTCTTGTCTTTCCGGAAAAGGAGTCATCCCCTCTTGTCTCCTTTTCTGGTAAATGACCTTCCTCTATTGCTCTCCCAGTAAACCAGACCATCTCCTCCCCTTCTTTCGGAAGAGCTGCCTACCTAGCCTTCCTTTCCCTCACACTTTCGGAAGACCAGCCCTCTCACTCACACTTCTGGAAGACCAGGGGTTGCCTGCCCTTCCTTCCTCCAGGAAACCCAACCAACAGCCAACACAACACACCATCAACACAACCAACACTGCACACCATCAACACAGGCAACCAACATTTCCAATTTCCTCCACCTCACTCCCACTCAGGAGCGTACCAAATCCCAGAAACTTAGTCACACCCTCTTTACCAATTTTGTCACCTACTTCTCAAATTTTCAAGAGATATCATCTCCTTCAAGCCACACTCTTCAACTCAATTCCAAGGATTCCAATTTCATTACTAAGGACACTAGGACCACAATCATGAACACAACACTAAGCCAACCTTTGGCAATCCACCCACTGGAAATCCGGACATTCACCAAGCAATACTAGACAAATGGGATTTTAACTACCAAGCTCATACTAAGCACTTTCAAACTCCCAACCTTTCAACGCCAAGGCATGGGCCAACATGGGAATCATCTCATTTATGAAAGTCGTTTATTCAAATATGAATAAAATTGTTTAAAAATTCCTTTAAAATTCTGGGACATGGCATAGTCAGTATGTCTCTACCCCCGGACCACACATTGGGTAGCACTAGTCCGTATTCTACGCTACATTCGTAGTACTCTCCACCAGTGTCTTTAGCTATCTTCTACCTCAAGATTGACTCTTCGAGCCTACGTTGATGCTGATTGTGCTGGGGATACTAGTTACCACAAATCTACCTCTGGCCTTTGTGTTTTTCTGGGTGATTCTCTTTTCTCCTGAAAAGCAAGAAACAATCCGTTGTTGCTTGCTCTACTGCCGAAATAGAGTATCGTGCTATGGCTCATGCTATTTCGGAATTTGTGTGGCTTCGCTGGCTTCTTTCCGATATGGGTCTCTATTTCCTCTCCTACGCCTCTTTATTGTGACAACAAGAGTGTCATCCAGATTGCCCACAACTCAGTTTTTCACGAGCGCACGAAGCACATTGAAATTGATTGTCACTTCACCCGTCAGCACCTGCAGTCTTGCACCATTGACCTTCGTTTCGTTCCTTCTACGTTGGAGTTGACGGACTTCTTCACCAAGACTCATTCTACTGTACGCTTTCACTTCCTCAGAAAACACTCGATGCTCTCTGACATCGCGTCTTGAGTTTGACGGGGGTGTAAGTATATTGTATATTTGGTATATCTCATATTTTAGGTAGAATCTTGTCCAGGATATGATTAGTATAATTTGGGGATATGATTAGTATAATTTATGGATATGATTTGCTTAATTAGTGTTAGAATTATTAGGTGTTTTGGCTATTTGCACACAACCTTGTAAGTGTAATATTCATTCAGTAAAATACAATTATTTTCCCGATTCACAAAAAACAGGCATTAAACTATATTATTGACGACCTAGCATAAGATGAGTAATAGTACAGCCCAACTGCCCGCTGCTATTTTTTTACTTTAACCTTTTTTTTTTCAGGTGGATGGTTACCCTGTGTATAGCATGGCAACTCCAACAACTGCTGGTGCCAAAGAGATGTTGGCCTATTTAGGTACCAAGCCCACTGCGGAAGTAAATATTGCTAGAAAAGTGATTTTAACTGACTTAAGAGAAGAAGCTGTTGTTTATATCAATGGCACACCATTTGTCCTTAGGGAATTAAATAAACCTGTTGATACACTCAAGCATGTGGGAATCACTGGTCCAGTGGTACGTCAGCATTTTACAATACCATTTATGGTGACAAGACTACATTTCCAAAAGCTACTTTGGTGTACCAACTTCCTTTGTTTTGTCCATTTGCAGGTGGAACAGATGGAGGCACGCCTAAAAGAAGATATAATAGCCGAGGTCAAACAATCTGGTGGTCGAATGCTTCTACACCGTGAAGAATTCAGCCCAGCATCAAATCAGATCAGTGTCCTAGGATACTGGGAGAACATCTTCGTAGATGATGTGAAGTCTCCTGCCGAAGTATACGCTGCTCTCAGAGATGAAGGATACAACATGAATTATAGGAGAATACCATTAACTAGGGAGAGAGAAGCTTTAGCTTCTGATGTTGATGCAATCCAATATTGTAGAGACGAGTAAGCATCTTTCCAAATTTGCATTATATGCTCTCAGTTTAACAATTTAGATGAAGAATGTTTACAAAGTACAGACCACTGAAATTAAGTTACCATTTACCAACCACCCCATCAGTAAATGGAATAGATGACATCGGTAAGAAACAGTACTTACCAAACCCCATCCCAAACCCCAAGAAAATTGAGTAACTAAATAAAAAAGATAATTATAACCGCTTGATGCTAATACTCTTCCATCAGATTGGATGTTCAGGTAGGTAAAAATAGTTTTGAGGGTATAAATGTCAAACATCATAGCAAGGAAGGTTCCAGAAATCTTTTCCCGCACAGAATAAAGCATTTCCGATCAGAAAATGGGGTTTCCCGGACAGAAATGATGGTTCCCGAGCAGAGATAAGCACTTTGAGTAGAAAAGAACGGGATAAACAGTATTCTACGACAATGGACATACTACAGTACATGCTGCAAGTGCAATTTGAGCGCGGAAGCAATGCAGAATGCATGGGAGATTAGTCAAAAATGATCTACAGAATATTCTAGAGGTGATGGACAGATTGTGAAAGGCCCATATGAAGAATAGATTTAGCTGAGAAGTCTTAATCTAATTTAATGATTGAAATGAGAAATTTCAATCATTAATATATTCCAGACAGAAAAGAATATAGTAAAAAAATAGTGACCAGAATGTGAAGAGGCAGTGGTCAGAGATAATGACAGAAATTGTATCAATGAGTGTTAATGTAAACAATAAAAGCACACTGAACAATAAATATGAAAGTAAAGACAAATAATGAGATCCATTAACAATTGTTGATTGAAAGGTCTAGTCAAACCCCACCCTTGCATTTTCAAGTGAAAAGTGGGCCCCAAGATCGGAAAAAGTCAGAGATTAAGTATAAAAGTGATTCATCATCAGAAAACAAGTACACGAACTTTTATACTTGCTCTCTCTCTAAATTCCAATTCTTTCCATTTTGATGATTAAGTTTTTGTTCTGAGAAAGACTTTAACTTAAGCATCAGAGAGCCCTCATAGTTGAAAGACAGAGGGTCTTTTAGTTTTATTTGTGGTTGCAGAATAACAAAGATATGAAGAACCAAATTCTAGATTGACATTCTAGTACATCCTTGGGTAATTCTAGAAAATCCCATCCACAATTGGCATCGTCTATGGGAAATCTTTGATTTCTATTTTTTCTCAGTTCAAAGACGTCTGGCAGGAATTGGAAAAAGGATTTCGCAGTTGCCACTCTAGTGGCGTAAAAAGGTGAGGAAAAGCGATTTTTCAAGGGAATAGCTCCCTGTCGAAGAGTCAGAGGATCAAGGAATATTCTCGTATCGGAGAATATGAGCGATATTCCCGGTCGGAGAGAGATTTCTTCAGAAACTAGAAGCCGCACCCAATCTTATTCTCATGCCAGAAGGGAAAAAGATTTGGTAAGAATATTAGATGGGAGAGACCAGACAATAGAAAAACTGGAAAGAGAAATCCAAGAATTGCAAAGGGCAGATCGAGCAGAAGCAAGAAGAAGATAGGGGACCTTCTGCAGCATTGCCAAGAAGATTCCAGAGGGAATAGAAGTCAGCACAACCGAGAGGATAGGCCTGGAAATCAAATCTTGGCTAGGCCAGTTCATCTCGACCAGACCACACCTGTGGTAGTAGCCGCGCATCCAGTCATAGGACGGAGAGGTCCACCCAGTCAGCAAGAGAAAGAAGAAATTATGAGAAGGAAGTTAGATATCCTGCTCAGGAGGATAGAAAAATGATCATGGGTGAAGGATTCGTGTTCGCGATGAGAGAGTATGTGCGGGAGGATAAAAACCCTGCACTGGATCATGCAGGAGATGCATGGGAATTCAGAGATCTTGTAAGGGAAATGAGAGATCGTCATGAAGAAAGACAATACCAGGTGATTCCACGGGGCAAGATTTATTGCCTCCCAATATGAATGAGATCAGAGACTGGCTCAATCGACGTCTTGAGAGGAGAAGAACAACCCAAGAAATCGCAAGGAAGGCATTGTGGCAAATGGCATCAACACCATTATGCAATGAAATTGAAAGGTATCCTCTTCCCAGGAGTTTTGTCTATCCAAAATTCTAGATGTACAACGGGATGACAGATTCCATAGCTCATCTAAAGGCGTATTTACAAGCAATGATCATGCATGCTGGAGCTGAAGATCTGTATTGCAAGATGTTTGTATCTAGTTTGGGGGAAACTGCTCTAAACTGGTATCATACTCTTGCCCCACGCTCAATAATGGGTCGGGAAGATTTGGCCGAGCAGTTTGTTGGTCAAATTCTCACATACTGAAATCCCCCAAAGGAATTTGATTTTCTGATGTCATTGAGGAAACGATCAGATAAATCCATTCGGGAGTATGCAGGGTGATGTTTGGGAGTTTAACGAGATTGAACATTGCAGTGAGAAATATGTTGCAACTTTTAAATTTGGGCTTCCCGGGCGGGAGAAGCTGTGGGAATCTCTTACCATGAATCCCGTAGAGACAATGACAGAGATGATGGACCGGGTAGAGCAACATGCCAAGGTGGAGGACGAGATTGCTCGGGAGAAAGAGCGTTGAGGCCATAAAAGTCACAAGACAAATACCATCATGGTACCAAGTTAGAAGCAGAAACAAAAGAGAAAGCAGTCGACACCTTCAACGAAGAAAGAGGAGAAAGAAGAAGTGTACACAGCACGTAAAGCACCCAGGACAGGACCACAAGCTTACAAGGCCATTCAGACAACTTTCAATGTTTCAATATTCCGAATGATTTAGCTTTCAAAGGACGAGACGTTCTAGAAATGGCCAAAAAAACCGGGAGGTAACCAAGCAGAATTGGAGGCAACAGGCCTTCGTTGCAGTTTCCACAGAGAGTTTGGTCATATGACCAAAGACTACAACACATACAAAAAGTTTTTAGAAGATTTGGTGGCCGCTGGGCATCTTAAACAATACATTACGGGAGCATAAGAAGGCTGCCAGGAGTAGCCATGCAGGGAGAACTCCCCAGAATATGGAAAGTATGTGGCACCTGTTGGAACTATTCATGTCATCCACGACATGGTGGAGCCAGTTTCAGAGAAAGACGCTTGAGAACAAAGGAGAAGAGAAGGGCATGCTCATCATGTTCTTCAACTCGGGCAGAAGCGTGGGTGGTCCGAAAATAAAGCCCCTAAATATCTTTTTCCGATGAAGATCTAGTTGGAGTACAAGGTCCTCACAATGACGTTCTAATCATTACTCTAGAGATTGCTCGGTATGATACAGAATGGATCCTTTTTTATCAAGGTATCTCCACAGAAATCATATAGTTTGATGCCTTAAAGAAGATGGGGCTGGCAGAGGCAAATTTGCAAGAGGCTAAGATTCCTTTGATCGGATTCAGTACGGAGCAAGTTTGTCCTCTTGGATTAGTGGTTTTACCAGTCCATGTTGGACAGGTAACACTCAACACATGTTCTTGATTGTTGATGTACCATCAGCCTACAATGTTATTGTTGGCCAAACATGGATGCATAGAATGGGACAATTCCCTCTACTTATCATCAAGTACTCAAATTCTCAGGTCCTAAGGGAATTGAGTGTATTAGAGGGAACCAAGCAACAACTAAAAGTTGTTTTGTGTCGGCTTTGAAAACGAAACAACGTGCAGAACAAGTCAAATCCATTGAAGTACAAGATTAACCAGTCCTGGAGGATGTTGGAATGGATCCTGATGCCAAAGTAATAGAGAATCTAGAAGGGTCCATCACAACCGACAGGTAAAGAGAGCTATTTTCTAATCGGAGAAGAGCTTCCCGAGTAGGATGAGAAGGATTCGGTCCATATTCTAATGGATCACATAGATGTTTTTTCTTGGATTCCACAGGAATGCCAGGTGTGGACCCAATTGTCATGTGCCACCGTTTGAATGTCAATCCAAATCACAAGCCGACCATGCAGAAGAGGAGGAGGTCGGCAGTGCAGCACACAGAGGCAGTGACTGAGGAAGTAAATGGGTTGTTGGAAGCAAGGACAATACAAGAGATGTATTTGTAAGAATATTGTATTTTTGTATACATTTTGTATATCTCATATTTTAGCTAGATTCATGTAATCTAAGCATTTGATTAGTATAAATCTAGAGATTTGATTAGGGAATTATGGTAGGATTATTGGCCATTTAAACTCTCATTGTAATCACATATTGAATTAAGAAATACAAGTTTAGTTTTCTAATAGTATTACCCTGAATGGTTGGCAAATATGGTGGTGGTGAAAAAGAAGAACGACAAGTGGAGAGTCTGTGGATTTCACAAATCTGAATAAGACTTGCCCAAAAGATATCTTTCCTTTACCCAAGATAAATTAGTTGGTGGATGCAACAACTAGATTCAAAAGGAGGAGCTTTCTTGACGCATATAGAGGGTATCATCAGATTGCTATGTATGAGCTAGATCAAGAGAAAACCTCCTTCATCACCTCCAGAGTTCTCTTGTAATCTCTTGATTAGTATAAATCTAGGAATTTAATTAGGAAATTATGGTAGGATTATTGTCTATTTAAACTCTCGTTGTAATCATATATTGAATTAAGAAATACAAGTTTAGTTTTCTAATATGGTTTAAGAGCCATAGGGATCTTCTGAGAATTTTTGCACAAATTTTCAGCACCCCGGCGAACCTCCAGTGAACCCATGGCTCTGGCGAACCTCGTCGGACCTTCCCAGCACTCCGGCAACCATCGTCCAACACTCGCCTGGACTCTAGCATCCTCGATCGTGTTTTCTCTCTCTCAGAAAAACCCTCGATTGTTTCTCTCAGAAATCCAGTCACCATTTTCTCTCTCGCACTCATACAGACCACATCGGACTCCGACATCTTCTCAACCTTTGCCGGACGTAGGTGACCGTGGCCAAACCCCGACGACCACCGTACAATCTCGACGGACCCCTGACGAACCCTCCTCTCGCTCGCTCGATTCTTGATTTTTCTTCGTCTGGAAACCCTCCTCTCAGTCGATTACATCAACAGCCGCACATCAGCAGCCACATCCCCTTCGCGTCTCTTCGCCATCGTCGTTCGTCGTCTTCCCCCATCATCACAAGACTCCGACGCACGGTTCAAGCTAGCTCTAGTCTCTGACACCCCCTCTCTGGATCGTACGACATCAACAGCCCCCGATCCATCCTTCCCGACCTCTGTTGAACCCTCCCCAAGACTTGACGATCATGTTGAGTCCCCGATATGCACTCGTCATCCCTTTCACAGGGACATTGCATATGTTGTTCATGTGGTTAGTCGGTATGTCTCTGTCCCCCGGACCACACATTGGGCAGCACTAGTTCATATTCTGCGCTACATTCATAGTACTTCCCATCTGTCATGCCCCTTCCTGGATAACAATTATCTAATATAGTTACCATCTGAGGTGGTGTTGACTAACCCTTTACACTAGTTTTTAATGATGCCTAAGGATCCTATAATCATTAAGATTATAAAAATTTATACAACATCCGGATGCGTGCAAAAGAGAAGAAAAATGTAGGAGTTACTACAAGATTCTCCTCAATTCCCCCACACCTCACCAAACACACTCAATATTGCTTTACAAAATTTTACACAACTATATCTAATAAAAGGAAACTCATAATCACACCTTGTTTTCTAGAATCTCTTGGCCAGTAGTGGACGTCCTAAGTCCTGCCAAAATACTGGAATCCAAAGACGGATTCCAGGAATGAGCCATTTTTGGAGATGCTTGTGTAGGTTGACCAACACCAAGCTGGACTTTAGCAGTGCCTACCATCCTCAAACGGATGGCCAAACTGAAGTGGTGAATAGATCGTTGGGTAACTTGCTGCGATGCCTAGTTGGGGAAAACCAAAAGTCATGGGACAAAAAATTATACCAGGCTGAGTTTGCTTTCAATCGATCTGAGAATCGCAGTTCTGG